>VDFB02233511.1:0-40800 GCA_007258455.2 Sequoia sempervirens | reverse complement strand
CACAACTTGTACTTGTTTGTTCTCATGAGCATGTGCATCGGTGAAATTCTGGAGCTATCCACTATTTCAAGAAATTAACCTTTCCATCATCCACCATATCATGAATGAAAGGATACTGTACATCAATGTGCTTCATCCTAGCATGGAAAGTAGGATTTTTTTCCAAATAAGTAGCACTTTTACTATCACAACAAATTGTAATTTTCCCTATATTAAACCTGATATATGAACATAAATGCCTAATCCAAATGGATTCCTTATGGTTGTGTGTTACTACCGTATATGCACTCTACCTCGGTATTAGATAAAGTGACTATAACGCCACTTGCTCATCCAACTATTTGTACCTCAAATAACATGAAGAGTATCCACTAGTGGATATTTATTTTCAATAATCCCCCTGCTCAATCACAATGGGCATACCCCACAAATGCTTAAGAACCAATCTTTGTGATCCAACTAATTTGGCATGATAACACAAAGAATGCTATGAAGTACCCTTCAAATACCTAAAAGCTCTTTTCATAGCATCCCAATGTGATCTTCCTAGATTAGCCATAAACTGACTAAATACTCCCACTACTTGGGTGATGTCTGGCCTAGTACAAACCATTTCGTACATCAAACTACCAACTGCACTTGCATAAGGCACCCTAGTCATGTCCTTCATCTTAGTGGGATACTTCAGACAATCTTCAATAGATAGCTCCATTCCTTGCAACACTGGAATGATTAACTACTTGCAATCTATCAGACAAAAACTCTCAAGGATAGTATTAATATACTTACTGTGGTTGAGCCAAAGTTTTCTACTTCCCCTATCCCTTCTAATTTCCATACCCATGTACCATAGAAAAAAGTACCTCTTGCTTGACATGGGAATAATTCATGAGAAATTAGACTTAATGAGGCCTTGATTTAGGTTTTGTGAGGCATTTTATGCATCCACACTAGGTCTTGGACCCTTGCAAACTGAATAATATGCATTTAACGATGTCTTGTAAAGGTGTTGTAAAGTCTTGTAAAGGACTTTCATGCTTTTCTAGACTTAATGAGCCTATTTCTCCCTAATTCAACATTATAAAATGTGTTTAATAACATTATCACATCAATCGTTAAGGATTTTGAATTAAACTTAATGTTAAACTAGTGTTGTAATGTGTCTTGCACATTCACATTGGTTCTTCTACCTTCCTAGGCTATGTGGACCTCATTTTAGTGTTGTAACATGTATTTAATCATGCTTTCACATTGAATTTGGTGTCCCAATCCCTAATTGGAATTCACATCATCACTAATAGGTCCTTATTAACCCATATTGTGCATCTCGAGGTAATATTTGATAAAATACTCGACAAAGTTGCAATTTAAACCTTATTTCCTTATCTCCTGGCATCCTAGTTGTTAAATTGGCCCTTGTGGGACCCATTCATCATCCATGGTGAATCAGTCCCATCCAAGTGGGACCCATTCACCATTGCTGGCGAATGAGTCCCATTTGGCCCAGTTTTGACCTTTGAGCGAGAAAATTTGAAATTTAAGTATGTTATTTTCACATGTCGGCCTTAGGGATCCAATTTTTAGGAAAATAAGGTGAAATGCCTATAAATATAAGTATCTTAACCATAATTCACATCTCTTATCATTCATCTCTTATCATTCATTCATCCACCAATCTTCCATCTCAAGTCAAGCAACATAGGGTTTTAACATTACAAGCCATTCAAGATCAATTTTTAGACATTCAAGGGAAGATTCTTCATGTTTTTATATGGAATTTCAAGATCAAACATCATGGTAAGGTAATCAACTCCATTATTGCATGTTTCATTATGTTATTTTAATTACCTAAAAGGGGTTTGACCAAGGCAAACCCCCATGCCCTAACATTCAACATTTCTCTCTCTTGCCTTGAGTGTTTGCAGATTTAGGTCTCTTGGAATCTTGGAAATCATTAAGAATCAAGTTGCAAGGTTGCTTAAGTCTTATATTCAACTCAACAAGTCAAAATACCAACAAAAACTCATTTTCAGGTTCATAAATCAGAGTTTCAGAAGCAGACAGAGAACTCAAAGTGCAAATAGAGAACTCTAAATTCTGCCTCTAAATATTTAGAAATTGAAAAGTGGAGTGATTCACCATCAGTGGTGAATGAGTTCCACTTCTAGGTCAATTTTGAGTTTTTTGCATTTTTAGATACCCTTTTGCCAGAAACAGGTTCCAGAACAGTTTTGCAGAACTGGGACTCATTTTCCCAGAATGGTGAATGAGTCCCACCAGGCCTGAAAATCAACATCAATAGAATTCTAGAAGCTATTTCAAATATTCATCCATATTCTAGGTGCATACTTCCAATTTCTTCAAGTTTTGTTGCAATTTGCATTAATTTCTAGGTGGTTTTTCATTACACAATGTGTTTTCAAACAAGTTATTTTCCTTTAGTTTCCATTCATTAATTAATCAATCTTATTAGTTTATTGCATTCAATAATTGCATATAGGTATATTAAATCCATATTCCATCCATATTGCATTGACATTGAATGTGACATGAGCATTCTGGCCTCTCTTTCTACTTTTAGGTGAAAAACCCTAGAAATACTAGAAAGCAAGTGGGTGCCAAAAATCTATGGTACAACCCAAAATATACCTTGTTGCACCTAAATATTTCATTTCAATTTGTTCTAAAAATTGAGATTTTAGATCAGAAATCATACTCTTACTATTCCCAAAGAATAACATATCATCCACAAATAGGGCAATAATAAGTAAATGATCATTTTCAGTTTTGTAGTACACACAATGATCTAATTTTGATCTTACAAATCTCAATGACAACACAAACATGTAAATTTTTTGGTACCACATTATAGGTGATTTCTTTAAACCATATATATATTTCTTTAACTTTCAAACTAGACTTTCTTTACCTTTTTCAACAAAGTACTCAAGTTGGGACATAAATTTCTTCTTCTAGATCTCCATGGAGAAACACTATCTTCACATTCATCTACTCAACCTGTAGGTCATATGTAGTTGCAAGTAACAAAAGAAATATGATAGATGTCAGCTTAGCTACAGGAGAAAATATTTCTCCATAATGAATTCCATCCACCTAGGAATAACATTATGCAACCAACCTAGCTTTATACTTCTCAACATTGTGTTCTAGACCAATATTTTTCTTAGATACCCATTTGTAGGCAACAAAATTTCAACCATCAAGCAGAGGTACAAAATCCAAGGTTTCATTCTTTTTCAATAATGTCATTTCCTCATTCATGGCTTCAAACCAAGAATTTTAATTAGACATATTAATAGCCTCTTTGACATTCCTAGGTTCATCAGTGCTAGTAATCAAAGCATAGGCACAGTTCAAATCCAACATAGAAAATCCATACTTATCAGGTTGTCACTTTTCATGTGTAGAACTCCTCATAGGCTAAGGCGGAGGTTGTGATTATTTTTCCTGTTTAGAACTCTCAGATCTTCTAGAGTTCTCCATAGTTTCAAGCACATTTGAATTCATAGTTTCTCTTTTTATGGTGTTAGAGGAATTTTAACTACTTCATCATTCTTTTCTTTTTCTTTTATCTCTTACTGCAGATCAACTATAGAAGGTTTTAGCTCTTGAAAAATTACCCTTCTATTGTATAACTCCTCTTAACAAGATTCCAAATCTTGTATCTTTTTATGCCAATTCCATAGCCAATGAAGATAAATTTAATAGCCTTGTTTTCCAACTTAGATCAAGTTTCTCATTCGGCACATGAACATATGCTTCACAACCAAAGAAATGAATATGTCTCAAAGAGGGCTTCTTACCAGACCATGCTTCCATATGTGTTATGTCAACAACAGTCGCACTAGGTGAACAATTAATCAAGTAACATGCTTAGCCATAGCCTTAGCCCAAAACCTCTTGTCTAGACCAACACTGCTCAACATAATTCTCACTCTTTCCATCAACGTCATGTTTAACCTTTCAAAAAATCCATTTTGTTGTGGAGTATAAGAGATAGTTTTATTCCTTTTAATCCCACGGTATTTACAATACCTCTCAAAATCTGCATAACAAAATTTACCGCGATTATCCATCCTTAAGAATTTAATTTTCCTTCTAGTCTGATTTTCTACCAAGTTTTTAAACTCTTTAAACCAACTAAACACCTATGATTTACTTTTAAGAAAATACTCAAATTCCCTTCTCAAATAATCATCAATAAAAGAAACATAATATTTAGACTTCAATAACAAAGGAACATTCATTGGATCAAATACATCAGAGTGAACATAATTTAGTATACCAGAAGACTTACAATGACTTGAATAAAATGAAACATGGTGTTGCTTTCCATAAATGCAATGTTTGCAAAAATAAAACTCAAGGTTACAATCAACAAGCCCTTTTGGGTATGTGTGGGATCATCATGGAAAAAATAGGCCCTTAAGTGGCAAATAATTCAGAAAAATATGAGTTAGGAAACTTGACATAAAAATTTGAATAATTTATCTATATTATTTCAAAAATATGTAACAATATAATCTGTAGCAAATTGAATGTAGTTTCTAAATTGCTAGTTTTATTTAAAAAAAAGAAGGAAAATCTATTTGGTGAAAATTTGAAATTTCAATGTAGTAGTACTTAAATTTCAAGGAAAAAATAAAAAAGTGTCTGTCTAACCACCCTAACCACAATAAAATGATAATATTTTTTTATAATATTTTAGATATAAGTAGAGGACTCATGTCGCAATGTGATGCATATTTTTTTGTAATTTTTTTCCAAGTAAATAATTAATTATGAATTTTTTATTACAACTTTTAAAAATATAAAAACTTGTATGTCTGACCACCTTAACTTGATTAATAACATTTTGTTTCCACAGTCCATGATAGATGTAAGTAAGATTTCTGGATTAACTGTGTGCAATTTTTTACATCGACGTTTCGGATCACACTCCATGATCCATCATTAGGATGATAAGCAGAAAGAGAGAGCAGTGAAAATAAGATAGCAGACTTGGGTAGAAATAGGTGAGGGAAGGGGAAGGGGGAAGACACAAAACCCAAAAAATGGGGGAGAAAAGGTCTGACAAAGGGAGAGGAGAGGAGAGGAAAAGTCAAAGATGAGAAACCTTGCAAACATGGGACAGAAAAAAGAAAGAGATTAAAAACCAGGGATGTTATAAAATAACCAAAAAATAAAGAGCTAAGAAAAAGTAGGGAATTAACTAGAATAAATTAAAAACTACTAATAGGAAACAAGCAAGATAAACTGAATAAGGAAAAAGAAAATAAGAAAAAACAAAAAGAAGGAGAAACGGTGAAGAACAAAAACAAAATAAAGACCAAGAAGCAAAAGAAAGGAAACTTAAAGCAAAGACCAAAAAAATAACGAACAATGCAAAGAGACAACAATTAAAAACATAGGAGTACAAGAAAAAACATCACAATGAAACTCAAGGAAATTAGATGAAAGGAACCAAATGATAAAGAAAACCTCCAATGAAACACAAAATAAAGACAAAAAAGCACAAGAAAAATACAAAGAAAAACAAAGAAGGGGAAATAAGATCTTAAAACAAAAAACCAAGGAATTAGAAAAATGATCAACCCAAAGAGAAGAGACCAAATAATTAAGTAAAAGCAAGGAATTAAAACAAAAAACCCAAGAATGAAAAGAAGCAAGAGGGAAAAGAATGAAAGGTGAAACAAGGAAACAAAGAAATAAAATGAGGGTAGAGGAAAGAGAAACCAAAAAGCATCAAGGAAATTAGAAGCAAAGGGAAGGTGACAAAACAAAAGGGAGATCAACAACCTAACGATGAAGAAGAAGGCCCACTATAAGATCAAATCAAGAAACAAAGACAAATTAAAATAAATTAAAATAAGTCAAAGACAATAATAAAGAAACAAGAAGGAACGAACCATTTGGAAGGAAACAATGAAGAGGAAAGAAAGGCATGGAAGAGGGAGGAAGGGGGGATCAGAATGGAATGGAACCCCAAGGGGGAAGAGAGAGGGGGAGAAACCTAGAGGTTATTTAGGAGTGGTTTCCAAGAGAAACTTAAAGACCAACCCCCATCACGATTAAGGTTGTAGGGATGATTATGGATTTCAATGGCCTCTTTAAGTTTCCTCTTAATCCCATTAGTAGTTTTTAATTTATTCTAGTTAATTCCCTGCTTTTTCTTAGCTCTTTATTTTTTGGTTATTTTATAACATCCCTAGTTTTTAATCTCTTTCTTTTTTCTGTCCCATGTTTGCAAGGTTTCTCATCTTTGACTTTTCCTCTCCTCTCCTCTCCCTTTGTCTGACCTTTTCTCCCCCATTTTTTGGGTTTTGTGTCTTCCCCCTTCCCCTTCCCTCACCTATTTCTACCCAAGTCTGCTATCTTATTTTCACTGCTCTCTCTTTCTGCTTATCATCCTGATGATGGATCATGGAGTGTGATCCGAAACGTCGATGTAAAAAATTGCACACAGTTAATCCAGAAATCTTACTTACACCTTAACTTGGTCAAAACTTCATGAATTTTTTTTTTAAATCCTATAATGTGCAGAGCATAGAATGTGACACATCATGTTTCAGATTCAAAAAATGTGATACCATTTGAAAGCTATAGATGTTTTTCAATTAGCCTATCAATCAGGACTTTAGTCATAATTCAAATAGAAAATGAGTAATAATAATTTATTAAATTCAAAGTAAAGCATAATATATATTGGTGGAAAGTTGACAATCTCCTTAAAAAACCCTTTTTGTTTCATCAATTTTGGGTAAAAAAAAAGTCATCATCCACATAGCCTACACATACCCATCATATTGCCACTTTTTGGCTCATCATGATCCTGCAAATACCCTACTACCAGGTTTTTATTTTTCAAGGATTTTTATCCTTTTTCTCCTATGTGACCAAGTCTATGATGCCACAATGTGGTTTTCTCTAGTGGGAGTTTCACCTCCGAAGAATTTTCACCTAGAGGAATTTTGTTCTCCTTCTCTACACAAGAAGCCTTGCTTGACTTTATAGAGACATTGTTACATTGAAAAACCTGTGCATCCAACTTGTATAGATTTCCTATGCAAGCACCTTTAGCCAACACTGTCGAGCCTCCAGTCATCTCATACCCACTACTTGAGAAAGAAACTTGCACACCAACATCATTCAACTTAGTAATAGAAAGAAGATTACAAGCCAAAACTAGTATGTGCATTACACCATCAATTCATTTTATTCTTACATCAGGAAATTGGATTCTAACTCTTCCACGACCAATAATTTCAAGAGATGAATCACTTTCCAGGTACACCTTTCCACCATCATACTTTTCATGCTTCATGAACCAATCTCTATGAGATATCATGTGAAAAGATGCTCCTAGGTCAATCGGCCAGACATCATCTGATGCCTAAGTCATCAAGGCTACAATGAAGCAATATGCATTGCTCTAAGAAGAATCATTATCCGAAGAGTTGTTGTTTTTCTTCTTTTTCTCCTCTTTGCAATCCTTCTGGACATGTCTAGGTTTCCCACAATTCCAACATTTCACCTTGGACTTATTGCTTGGAGAATTTGATCTCCCTTCATATTTGTATTTAGACTTCTTATCTTTCTTCTTGCTTCTTTCCTACAATTTACCTCTAACAACAAGAGCCTCCTTGGCCATTTCAAAAAATTTCCTCCGCATTTATTCTGACAATAACGAAGCAACCACGTCTTCCATTTTAAAGGTGGTTTTTTTACTTCCAATAGCCATCACCAGATGGTCCCATGTGTTAGACAAGAAACACAACAAAATAGTACATTGATCCTAATCATCAATCTTTACACCTATAGACACCAACTAAACAAAAATCATGTTAAAATAATTCAACTAGTCTGCTACAGATGCACCTCCCCCCATCTTCAAGGAGTATAAATTCTTCCTCAGGAATAACTTATTCACTAGGGACTTGCTTTGATAAATATCACCAAGTTTCTTCCATAATGAAGATGTAGTCTTCTCCTCTCCCCATGGATGTTTAAGAGAACAAAGTCTGCCAAACAAAGTCTTATCAATCCTCTAGCTTTTCTATCTACGAGGTACCAATATTCTTGTTTCATACTTGAGGATTTAGTTCTAGACACAACAATCTAGAGATGTCTATCCACCAATTAGTCTTCCATTTTGAGTTTCCACTTGACTCAAAATTTCTGCCATTGAAATTTTAAATTTCTACTCTTCCTAATGTGCTTGCCATCTCAATATGTAATCAAGACAATTAGTTTTCTTTGCAAGACTCCCACTGATCAGAATTAGCACAATAAACTAGTCCTACCCACAAGGATAACACAACTGGCTAGGGTCTGATACCACTTGTAAGGAAAGATCGGTATGGAAATTCCTTCCAAATGCAAAATTCTTAGAAGAGAAGTGCAAAAAACTTCACTTAATTCGAGTTATAGATTATTAAGATGCACATTAATAGAATCAAAAGAGTAAATCAATTAGACAACACATAGAATTGTACACTAGATTTACATGGAAAAAACCTTACAGGAGAAAAACCCAAATACCAAGTAAAGACACTTTGTATTATAGTAAATATGATTACATACAAAGTTATAGACTCCACTTTCAAGTGTCAATTCATAGCAACATAAATTTCCCTGATCAGCCCTGTACACAAATTCTAATTAATAATATAGTTGCTCTCTTAAATTGTTACAATACTCGTAGAGCATATAATGTAGAACATCACCTGATCAATAAAAACTTTAGTTGTTACAAAGTATCAAAATGTATAATTGACATCCAACCATGGTTGCTTTAGTTCCAAGAAACGAACTGTTTAGTTCCCAACTATCATTAACTGTGTTGGGCCATTGAAGAGACTCCCTCCCCGTTCTCTTCAATAACATCAAGTCTCTTTGAAGTTTGATTCATCTGCCAAGTAATTTCCATTTAACAATCAATATTCAACAACCAAGCATCGCTCTCCAGCCAAGGGTTTCACCAACACACGAAACACCCACCGCAAAACCACAAGTATCTCCAAAACCCTATCATGGTAAGGCGGTATGAATACCACACTATCACTAACACCTTAAGTTCACCCTTGATTGTTAGTAGTAGCACCACACAACTAGGGTGGTTGTAACACTGGACTATGGCAAGCATGCCAAAGGATTGGCACGAGACAGTGATAAGAGGTAGAATGCATAACTTGGAATGACCTAAACTTGAGATGGCCAAAATTAAGGTCTAAATAGTGAATTTGAGGCACATTTTCCAACAAAAAATAGAGAAGAGTGTTGCCATGGAAGCAACACATAGTTGAGAAGTTGAAGAGTAAGCTATAAGATTGATTTGAGTTCCTTAGGAACAAAATTGTAATCATCCTATATGTTTTAAATTTGATAGGTTTGTGGCATTAGATAACTGAATTGGTGCTCAGTTCAGGGTATTTTTGTCTCCTTATGGTTGAAGCCCTTATAAGTTGTAACAAAAGGTTTCCTTATGAGGCTAGATTAGGACACTAGCTCCTAGCAAAATTTTCTCACTACAATTTTTCCTATCTTGGGTTGTACACCTATTGTTATGTATTGATATTTTATCTGCATGTGTTTTTCATATCTTTTCATGCTCTAATTTGCACATCTAGATTTAAGAGTTGTGTATGCACTTAGGTTAATAAGGTTAAAAATTTTAGTATCTACTCATTCACCCCCCTCTCAGTAGATTATTGTGTTCCAAAAAAAAAAAGTGTAGTAAATTGAATGTAGTTTCTAAGATAATAGTATTTTTTGGAAAAAACATGAATGTATTTGGTGAAAATTGGAAATTTCAATGTAGTAGTACTAGGTTTTTAGGAGAAAAATAGAAATAAGGTGTATGTCTAACCAACCTAAGTACAAGAACTTTTTTTGAAACTTTCAACATAAGTAGAGGACACATACTCGGATGTGCTACAATTTTTTGTAATTTTTTTGCAAGTAAATAATTAGTTATGATTATTTTATTAGAAAGTTTTAAAAATATTAAGAATTGCTTACTTGACCACCATAACTTGGTAAAAAACTTATGAAATTCAATTTTTATTGTTTTCATCCTATAGTATGAGAAGAATATCTAAAATGTCACATCTTTTGTATTTGAAAAATGTGATTTTTTTTAGAATTATAGATGTTTTGAATCAACCTATCAAGCAAGACTTTAGTCATAATACAAGTAGAAAATCAATAATAATTATCTATTTCCTCTTTCCTAACAATTTTTTTGATAAACACTTTTTCTTTCATCAAATTTGGATAAAAAAAAGTTGTCAGTCACTTTTTTGTCATATTGCCACTTTTGGACCCCCATGATCCAACACTCACCCTTATATACCCTCAAAAAGTTAAAAAATTTAGAGGAAATTCCTATGGATAGGAACACAGGAGAAGTCCAAAATTGCCTTGGTTAGTTGGGGAGAAAGTTTGCATACCAAAAATGGTAGGAGGTTTGGGTATTAAGGGATTGAAAATTTTCAATAAAGTGTTGTTTGCCATATATGGTTGGTTCCTTTGGAATAAAGACAAAGACTGGGTGGAAATTTTCAAAGTGAAATACCTTGGTATTGAGAATCAAAATAACTTCATGGGTTACAAATTGTCATGTGGCTCAATTCTATAGAATAACCTAGTGAAAATAAGGTGTATTATTTAGTAGGGGACTAGAAAAAGAGTGGGAAATGACCTAAATAAAGGACTTTGGGAGGATATTTGGTCTAAATTCCCTACCCTTTCCTACTTAAATCAATTTAAATATATTAAAACTAAACTAATATGGGCCTATAGTGATTCCCTCAATAACTATATTGTGTGGAACACTTGAAATACTGAGAGGAGGGTGAATCAGTATTGTATTAAACCATTCAAACATTATCCATTGAATTACTAAAGCATATTCAATTGGAGTAAGGAAAGAAAGCATGAAAAAATCCACAACATCACATAACACATGAACACTAGGATTTTTACGTGAAAAACCTAAAATAGGAAAAACCATAGGGAGGGTTAGCTAACAATATATTATAGCCAGTTATAGTATATTACCAAAATGCTCACTATAGGTTGACTCACTATCCAAGTGGACTCACTACCCATAGAGAAGAAGATAGAATAAAGAGGGGTGGATCATAGCCTATTTTGAACTATTAAAAATCATCTACAATATGCAAGAATACAGTTCCAATGAAGCACAAATAAAAACTTTGCATTGATCTATATCAATGCTTTGCATTTAAACAATTTTGATCTCAATATTCACAACTTATCCTTGCTTTGATCAAATTATTATCATATATATCTTACTGTTACCTATTTTTACGTTCCAGGTGAAAATAGTACATTAAATGGTTAATAGGTCCTATTCTAGGTTTTACGGGGCCTCCATGTGCAAAGATTTATTAAAAAGGAAAAAAGAGATGCCAAAACCCACCTTTATTGCCTAAGGTTTAAAAAATATTTCAAATATATTTCATTTTAAATATTATCATTTTGTGAAATGATATTGTCAAAGGTCAAGCATTTAAGTCAAAGAGCTTTTATTTTATGACAAATCCATTGAAAAGGTGTTTTAATTATTTCATGGGGTTTATTTTCATGATATTCATGTGCAAATGTGAAAACAGATTAAGTTTCATCTTTTATTTTTGAGCTTGGAGGTAAATCCCATGTGAGTTTCCATTTTGCAAGATGTTTCTTGGAATTTAGACAAGGAAAAGGAGGAAAGCTCAGTTTCTAAAGGAAGTTGCAACTTTACAAAGGGAAAGAGCTTCAGCTGTGCAACATTACAATTCTATTTTTCATGGATTTTTTTTCTTGAGAGGTATTATTGCTCCATCTCTATGTTTGTAATGAAAAATGGGTGTTCTTTTCCTCTTTCATTGCACTTTGAAGGAAATTTTATTTGTTTCAAAGCTCATTCCTTCTAAACTCAAGGTAGGGTTTTATACCTTTATTTAAAAGTGTTTGATTCATGTTAAAGCTTCCTTTAAGACCTTGTGTTGTTTGAAGTCACGAGAAAGCAGTATCTACAAATTGTTGAGCCTTATGTTTCATAAGGATAAACCCTTTTTTCTAAGAGCTTGCTGATTGGTAAGGTATTTAAACCATACACATAGAAGGTGCATCAGTTTTTGCAGGGGCAACCCATTGATGTAGGTATAGTAATTGGTCTCACTATTTTCTTTTTGTAATGATATGCAAAGACAATGTCATGTTTTGACATACAAGCTTTTCATGAGAGGTATCTTGCAAAATGGATAGTAGATCTGAAGTGACAGCAAGAGGAATTCTTTTAAGTGCTCTTGATTCATAAGTAGTAATACTATGAGATAAGGATGACATTCTAAGGGTGGGAGGTAGTAGATTTTTTGGAGTAGCACTATCAAATATTGATGCACAATCCTGATTATGATTGGAGGGTTATGTGTTCATATCAATCTTATTAATAGGGGAATGGGTGCTTTATGGCCTAGGTCATATAACACCACTCTTCTCCAATTATCATTCAATAATACCCTAGGATACAAAATTAGATGGACTATCAACACAAAGGTGAGTCAATTCTCAACAAGGAAGACCTAGGAGGGGTCCTTTAGGCTTTGAAGGGTTCACCACCAAGAAAAATCTTGGAAAATAAAATTTAACATTCAACTCACAAAACCTAGTAATGTAAGCCGAATGATGGATGCAAATGACAAAATTAAGTAACAACATGTTAGGATGTATGTAACTAGGAAGTCTGGAAATGTGATAAGGATTTTGGAAATTCAAAAATGTTGTCAAAATATGCTAAGGAGGAAAAAGACACCCTTACTGTTGTCTTAGTCATGTTGCCGTTTTTGGGGGAAATGCAAAATCTTCAGATGTTGGAACATAATTTCAAAGAATCTCTATAAAATACCCTTGGGAGGACTAGGACACCCTTACTACCGACTTATTCCCAATCTAAATTTTTGATATCTCTGAGTGTGATCTTGAGGTTTAATGTCTGCACTTCCTTCTTCTAAGATCTCAAGTCTTGAAACCTCCATATTTGGCCTATAGGTAAGTTTCTATGAAGATGACAACTTTTTAATGCAACTTTACATCTTCAAATGATCTTCAACCTAATAAGCAAACATAAACACACAAGAGAGGAAAAACTTCTTGATTGTTAGTAAATGGGGGATTTCCTTGGTCAAACCCCTTGTTGGTAATTATATTAGAAAAATGGGGAATCATAGTCTAAGTCAAAAATGAAAAATTATTCACACAAAATAATATTATTTTTATATTCCACACACCCATCTAATAATATGATTACATATTTATAGTATTTTTAATATCTTATTTTCTAGGAAACGATATTCCTAAATATATTGAGTTGTTTCAACAACTCAACAAGCATAGAAACAAGCATTCCTTAAATATTTTATTAGTTTTGTGAGTTGTTACAACAACTCAATTTTATTTTCACTTCAAACACATTATTATACAAGTTACTAATGTGAACACTAACATGACAATTCCCAACATTCCCCCCCTTAGTGTGAACATTGTAAGAACTCACACCGTCTATCTGTAGTAGGTCCAACTCTTGTGGGTCATGATCTTGATTCAAAATGTAAGGAACCTCCAATCAACCTTTCATGGTTTTCACACAAGTTTACCCGAAACATGGACATGAATAGGAACCCATCCATTTGTTCACCTCATGTGGTTTTCTAGATCCTCCCACAAACCCTTTCAAGATCCATTAACTGCATTACACAGGTGCTTTTATTCACCACTCTGCTTGTACATTAGGGAAGTTATATAGGAATCAATATACATATCATAAATTTGAAAAACCCATACTAGAAAAAGTTTCACATTACATTCCATAAGAACACAATGTTCTTAATTGTAGTCACTATTGTTGATCGCTGCCACTCAATCTCAAACAACATAGACAACCATCACCGCCACTAGAATCTTCCTTTGACTTTATCCATTTTTGCACGAAATGGGAATGAAACATTGGTTGTTATTGCCCCCCACCATGTGAACTTTCCATTTATTCACACAACCAAGAACACTAAAAGAAAATCATATCAAGCTGCATACTACTGTCTAGATCTTGTTGCACATGATCACTATTTCCAATGAACGCATTCATTGACCAATCATCTTCTAATGAAGTACAATAGTCAAAGGATCACCATAGTTAGAGGATCTTTGTAGTTATCTACCATCCTGTACAATTTCTCTTCCATCATCCACCACACAAAGCACTAAGAACACTACAAACATAAACACACCACACTGCAAATTTATTTTTCACCATATCATGTGTTGAGCCTCATTGTTGGTGACTAATGGGAGGTCTCTTATTGACCTCCATTCTGATTTTCTACTTACAAAATTTGGCATTGAAACTCAATTTGTAGTTTATGGCCCCCAGAAGATGGACGCCGCATACAAGTGATAGTGTGTCCAATTACAATTGAAGCATTTTTTATTTCTTTCTACAATTTTTGACTCTAAGAATTTATGGACCCAATTCCAAAAAAATTTACTTGCTTTGAAAACATACAATATTTTACTTGACTTTTAGACTATGAAAAACTAATACTTGACATTTCTAGATTGACATAACTAATAAATAATAAAATTTAACTTCTATTTAAAAAAAATCATTAAATACTTAACTATAGAAGAGGAATTTGAAAACCTAAACTAAATAAAATAAAATTACTAATTTAAATTACTAGACTCAACCATGTGATCTTTGTCCTATTCAACTTATCATGACACATGTTCATATAATTCTTACAAACTGCTTAAAAGATGCTTCACATTTTATATGTACACCATGCTAGAAGAGATGAACATCTCAACATTACCAACTCTAGCTTCATGCATTGATAAAGACACATTAGAGAAAGAACCTTGTGTTTGAATAAACCGTTGATGCTAAGATTTTCCTAAGGAAAAATCTTGTCATTGTAGCTTATGATGGCTTCGATCTTGTAGTAAGAGAAGTATCTTTACCAAACACGATTTATAGAACAAGTCCATGAACACAAAGACATCCAAACATATTACTTTGAGCACACCCATCATATGGTAGCAATTCTAGAATATTATGTGATAATCATGCTTTTATGAGCGACATCCCATGGATTGCATGGTCAAAATCCACTAGGGTGTGGAGAGATCAAATCACACATCTATCCACAACACTAGTGAATGGATCATCCTACACTGGTTTGCATGAGTAGTTGGAGCACGCTATGAATGTCATGGAGACTAAAGACAATGTGAGCCGATCAGTAAAAGACACTAGTCCAATAAGAAAGCCTGATCCCAAGAGAAAACACCACAAGAGCCAAAGATATCACAACCAGTTCATGTTAAATTTGAAAGTTAATCCACCAGACAATATGTGCTACCAATATGACATTCTGTATAAATTACAGTGAACAAGCAATTGAATGAGCTAGGGCCAAAAACACCCATCTATTCACCAATAGGCTAGTGATAAATAAAACATAATTAAAATGGTGAATCTTTCCATAGAAAAACTCTGCAAAGTAATGAGAGTATGTGATGTTCTAAAACACTAATGAAAGTGTCGATGGAAATAACTGGAGTCACTTGCAATGATAAAGGATCAAAAAATTATAGGCATAGAATCCTCTTTAATACCTTTAAATCATGCTTGCTCTGATACCATATTAGAAAAATGGGGAATCATAGAAGTCAAACATGAAAAATTCTTCACACAAAATAATATTGTTTCTATATTCCACACACCCATCTCATAATATGATTACATATTTATAGGATTTTTCATATCCTATTTTTTAGGAAACAATATTCCTAAATATATTGAGTTGTTTCAATAACTCAACAAACATATAAACAAGAACTCCTTAAATATTTTATTAGTTTCATGAGTTGTTACTACAACTCACTTTTATTTTCACTTTAAATAGATTATTATACTTACTAATGTGAACACTAACATGACAATTCCCAACAAATTAAACCTTGGAGTAAAATAGAATAATCAAGCAAAATGATGAATGAACAAAATGCAATGTTGCAACTCACCAAACCATTGTTATGAAATCTGCAAACTTGTGTGAAGTGGCTAGCTTGAATGTAGATCTTGACTTGAATTGCTTGCTTGAATCAAAACCCTACATCACAAATATTAGCTCAAAAACACACATGATGCAAGAAAATATTTAACATGGTGCTTGAATCTTGATTATGGCTCCAAAATTTTGATGAATTTCTCTTGAATGCTCTCTTGATCACAAACTTGCTATAATGCATGAATACTCAATTTTCTAGGATGATCTCATGAATGCTTAGGATGTTAATGAGTGAAAGAACCTTGTATTTATACTTATATATGCTTAATATCCAAAAACTACCACACCAAGCTGAGATATGAATTCATTAATTAAAGTCAAGGCTAAATCCCACCAAGATTTGAATTTAAATATCAAAAATAACTTAAGGGGGACTAAAACACCCTAGGTGGAATCTTAGTCTTGAGGCTTAAAACTGGGGGCACAAACTCTAAAAAGGGGCCCATTTAAGGTGCATTTGAAATCAAGGTCCCAATACCTTTGGAGGATAAATATGCACCAGGTGACATCTTAGCCCTAGTCCAAAAATTAGGGACACATAACCAAAATCATTAAATTATCATTCACCCTTTGATGTTTATCAGGATTAGCCATAAAAAAGATACAATTTATTAGGCTTGTGGATGCAAAATAGGACCAATTAAGACATAAATAGGGATAAATAAAGCACATAACACCCAAATAAGTGTGAAAATGATTAAGGGTGTGCATTTTCCTACACTACACAATCTAGCTTTGAGGAAGGACATGTGTATTATAGTACTTCCAAATAGATGATACAAAGGGGTTGGATTTCCATTAAGGACTAAGTTGTGAGAATATTTTTCTAGGAGTAAGATAAAAGGAAGCACTTCTTGGTGTCAGGGAAGTCTTGCCTTAGTTGTGTCAAGGGCATCTTAAAAGGAGTATGATGAATTTAATCCAAATGATAGTCATACTAAAATGCATAGTTACAAGCCATATTAAAATCCTTTACCACATATTGCAGCCTATATAGGGGTCCATGTAGCTATTTGTTTTGATTTTCTATCATTTTTTAGATGTGTGTTGCAAATGTTGTCTCCAAGGTGCAAATGCATAGTTCCTATCATCTTAGAGATATCCGATATTGGAAGTAGACTGAAAAAGTAGTGCTAGAGACAAGGAAAATGAAAGGAGGGAAGTGATTGTACAAGTGAAAGGTTGTAGTGACAAAGAAAGGGTAGTAGGTGACCTACCATGTTTTAGATCAAGAGATCACAGTGGTATCAAGCACATGACATATGTAATTTTCAACCTCAAATGCAAAGTGGCAATCATACATGAAAGCATGACATTCCATTGTCAAAGGGATCTGTGTAGAATCAAATTAAACATGATCAACAAGGTTTTGTGACAAGTTTCAAAGGAACATTCACTATACAAGAAGTCAGAGATAGTCATTATGTTTAAAGTTTGTTCTTCATTGATGTTTAGTATCATAGGAATCATTAAGGAGTACATTTGATAATTAGGAAATAACTCCTATGTAGTATGAATGTATGAATAATGAGCTGAGTTATTATGATCAAGAGTTTAAATCTACCTTGTAATGATAACCAATAGTTTGACTAAACTCTAGGTTTTGGAAGGTAAAAAACACAATCATGAAGAGGGTGATGCAAAGGCTTGGTTTCAAGTATGTTCATTATCTAGGTTTTAAGGATGTCATGGACTAACAGTGCTATTGTAATGTCAACAAAGGAAAAGACTATGAAGATTGTGACATTGAGAGTCACTATCACTGTGAGTTTAAAGGCTCCATGCAAGGTTGTAAAGATAGTGATTAAGGAGGACAGAGAAATAAGCTTCATGGAGATTGCCTCCTTCACCCATTTCTTAGTTAGGAATCAAGTTAGGACTTTGTTTCAAGCATAGGATATGCATGCTAAAGTGTGTAAGATAGTAGATGAGAAGAGAAGATGCACTATATTCCATAAGGGTCGATATCATGAATAATGGTGTAAAAAAATGTTGGATGTGTCCACTTTTTTCTTCTTTCATTTGAGATCTCATAGGGTAGTATGTATTTTTTATTGCAAAAAACTCTTTAAAGCCATGTGCTAATGATAAAGTGGAAAGTAATGGTACATTGTCACAGAGGTATACATAGGATATTTTAAACACCTTTAGGGGACAATTACATATCAAGTGCAGTCTTATATGTAATGGGTGGCCATGTTTGTGGTGCAAATAACATGAAGCAAAGCACTTAATGTTGGAATAGAAAATCATGATTTCAAGGTAGTTAGTAGCTCATATTCAGTGGTAGTAGCTTATACAAAAATGGTAGTCATATGACTAAAGAACACTATTTAGGGGTGGTAGAAAATGAGTTATCAAGCTCCCTGTTGAAAGAAAAGTCACCCTGATAAACATGCATATGCAAACCTATAGTGCTTGTGATAGAGAAAGTCACAACTATAGTGATACCATGAGCATAGTGTATTTGATCTTAATAATAGAGGAAAATTTCAAGATGTAAAGAGAGAGATCATGATGAAAGTGACTCTAAAAATTCATCCAAGATTAGAGTAGATTTTGGAAAGCCAAAAAACTGAAAAACTTTAGAGTAGACAAGCTTGACAATGATGGATTTCCTTTTATTGGTTCAAAATTATATAGTAGGGACATATTAATTGGAAAGGTGAGTTCACATCCTTCTGATGCAAACTTTAGCATCAAGTTGAAGCATACTTAACAAGGAAGGGTTCATCAAGTTTTAATGTCAAATAATAATGATGGAAGGAGTTGTAGGGTTTATAGAAGAGTAAGAAAATGTGCCTTCTACAATAGAAGGAATTGTTCCATAATTTTATCATAAATCCACATGCACTTCCTTCAAGACAAACACCTAGATAAATTTTTGAATGTGCCTTATCAAAGATAATTGTGTCAAGTGGAATTGTTTGTGATGCCACACCTTTTATTCCTATCACCATTGAATCCAATAGTGAACAACTTCATAGAGTGTAGAATGTAGTGACAGTGATAGGTTTCAAGGAGCTTTCCAAATGAAGGTTTGAATGTATGGGTTTTGGAGATGGATACAATCATAGAGCCAAGTGAACATGATGCATATATATAGTCATACTTGGTTGACAAGGTGAGGTGACAAGGCATAAAGAACTCAACTAATTGATGGAAATGAATAACAAATAGTTCCTACTGATTGATTTCCTATCATGGTGAAATCACAACTTTGCTACTTGAGCAATCTATTGACAAAGAGAGATATCATGGAATTCTCTCAAGGTAAAATGTGTTTGTGAATATTTGAGGAGGTTATTAGGGGTATGCTTACCTAATTTAAAGGAATATTTCAAAGCTTTGATAGCAAGAATTGATTTTCATGTTAGAGCTAATCATGCCAGGATGGAAACATTAAATAGATTACCTAATTTTAAGGGATTTTGGTACTAATTTTTTGTAGGGGTAGATATTAGATTGCAACAAGGAGGGTTTTAATCACCAACCTTGATTTCAAGGAGATTTTAGTCATCAACCAGTTGTCATTTTGAGAGTTTTGTCAGCAATCAAGGGTTAGTAATCAGCTTCAATCAAGCTATATGATTGATTTTCATTTCAAAATCAATCAAAGATGGATTTAGAAGTTTATTTTATTTATAAAGGAAAATCCAGGGCTTTCTATTTTTTATTTCTTGCTTTCTTTTCATGCTTATAGTAGAAAATATTGTTCTTGTAACTCATTTATGAGATTCATTGTAAAAACCTTCCTTTTGACTCAATGAATAATGGCAACAATTCCCTCTCACTTTTCTTTTGTCTCATATTTCAGATGAATTGGTAGATGATTATTTGTGATATAAGTTTCATTCCTTCTTTTTGTCCCTATTTAATGGGAAATGATGGTTTACCACCATGAATGAACAAGATGATAAACCACTAGGCCTTTCTCCTATTAAGAAATTCAATTATGAAGGAAAAAAGATGCAAATAGCAATTAGAAATGATACCTAACTGTTATATCTAAACTATTAGGGAAGGTTTTAGAATATAAAAGGCTATGTACCTTGTCAAAATTTTGTTCTTTTTGGGCTACAAAGGACTTATTCGCCTTTAGTGGAAAATGGGTTCCTATTAGGGTTTCTAAAATTGAGATTAAGGCTCTGTTGCTTGATATTTGCACTCTCAAAATCCTAGTTATCAACTTGTGGAAGTCTATAGATGATTTTGTAGCTTCAAGTCTTTGATTTTGCACTTTAGATGACAACTTTTGCAACTTTGATGATTTTGCTCCAAACTTGCTTCACTTGATCTTCAATCTGTAATTTTGCAATCACACATTCAAGGGAAGAAAAACTTGTGTTTTTTTAGTGAATGGAGGTTTTCCTCGGTCAAACCCCTTGTAGCTAATTAAAAAAAATGATGAAATAGAGGAAATGAAGCATGAAACATGAAATATGCAATTGATATCACCTTGGATGATGTCATGTGAAACAAATCTACAAACTAGCATGTAGTCACCATGAAGAATGTAGATCTTGATCCTTGAATATGATGCGAACAATGCTTGCAAGTAGATATTCAATGATACATCCACTTTATTAGCTCAAAAACATACATGAATGCTTTAAACCCTTGTCATGATGATATGATCTTGAATTACTGTAATAAACCCTTGAAATCTACCTTGAAATGCCCTGAAAATGCTCTTGTAATGCTCTATAATTCTCTCTTGAAGTTCCTAGGATGTCTCATAAAATTTCTAGGAGAAACAATGTGAATTAACCCCTTATTTATACTAAATTAGGAGATTAACCTTGAAATTCAAACAATTAAGGCCAACACCAGATCTGGAAGTAAACTTTATTAAATTCTCACTAGAATTAAATTTGAAAAGGGGTTCCTCATTTAGGGAGAATCCATTCACCACCAAGGGAAAATGAGTCTTGGCTTAGTTATCTAGAACCTAACCCCGGGGATGGAAAGAGCATTAAAAACTCATTTCAGATCAAGTGATAAAGAGGGGTCCTAACAAGTGAGGACCCATTCGCCACCTAGGGTGAATGGGTCTTGGCACCATTTTCTAGGACCTAATTTTTCCCAATCAAATGTTATATTATTTTAATCATGGATGCCAGGATAGATTTTTGGGAGGTGTCATAAATAAGGTGTAAAGTTGAATTAAAAGGGTTAATTAACTCTAATTAAACACAATTAATTAAGACCACCCTAGATAAATGTGAAAGTGCTTTACAACACTTAACAACACCTAAATAAGGTACAAATTTAAATACATTTTATTAAGAAGGGTCCCATTAAGCTAATTAAGTAAATTAATCCTAGAAAAGTGTGAAAGTGTGTTACAACACTTTACAAGACCTTTGAAATGGAAAAATTAAAGGATGTTTAAATCAAATATAAAGGTCTTAGAATGATTTGAATGTGTACAACACATTACAACACTACTCCAAGACACCATTAATTTAGTTTTAATGTCAATTATGAAACCAAGAAAGGGAAAACAACTACTTTTTCTATTACTACATTCCCTTTTTATGCAATGTTTTGGAAAATAATGCATGTTTAAGTGTAGGTTATATGTTGTATGTTAATTTCAGTAGATTGTAGTTGTGAAATTTGTCTTTCCTTCATGTAATAATTTGAAACCAACAACTTCATATGAAATATTTATGTGCTTCATGTTTTGATTTGAGTTGTGAACAAGTTAGAACCTTATTGAGTCATATTGTGATATGGTTGTAGCAATTCAATATAGATATTTTGGTGCATCACCTCTTTGGAGATAGTTTTTAGTTTCAAGCAATCTCTCTATCCCTTTTTCTTGGAGTTTTCTATAGTTTAGGTGATCCATCAAGGGAACCAACCTGCTCTAGAGATTCATCCTCACTTTAAGCAACCCATAGCTTGAGGATGTTTCCATGTTGCACAGGATGGTTGAGTGCAACTCAACTAGGGTGCAATACTAAGTGATAACACTTAGATTCAATACTTCTCTATTGTAGTGTAGGAAAATGAATACCCTTGCATTTTAACACTTGTTTGGGCCCACCTTGGTTTGTTTATCCCTATTTATGTCTTAATTGGTCCTATTTTCCATCCATAAGCTCAATGAAGTATATCTTTTTATGGCGAATGTTGACAATCATTAGTGGATAAATGATAATTTAATGATTCTGGTTGTGTCCCTAATTTTTGGGTCTTGACTAAGACACTACCTAGGGCGTCTTTGTCTTCCAAAGGTCTTGGGACCTTGATTTCAAAAGTTCCCTAAAGTGGTCCCCTTTTGGAGTTCCTTCCTTGACTTTCATGCCTTGAGACTAAGATGCCACCTAGGGTGTCTTAGTCCCCCTTGAGGTATTTTCAAGATTTAATTTCAAATTTTGGCAAGATTTAGCCTCCTTTAATTACTAAATTCATATGTCAGCATGTTGTGGTGCAATTTTTGGATATTAAGCATAGATAGGTATAAATACAAGGTCTTTTCGATCATTTTATCCTAACAAGCATTCAAGTATTCATTCCTAAGGAAAGTTTATGAGATCAAGAGTAATTCATCAAGCATTTGAAGCCATCATCAAGATTCAAGCATCATATCAAAGATATTGTTGCATCATATTTTCTATTGTGCTAAGATTTGTGATGTAGGGTTTGTGATTCAAGCATGTGTTTTATGAAAGATCAACATCCTTCATGTAAGAGTCAAGAACCACATTCCTTGTAGCCATTTGAAGAATATTTGTAGTACCTTATTACAAGGGTTTGGTGAGTTATAATATTGCATGTTTTTCATTCATCATTTCCCTTCATTATCTCATTTCATTTCAAGGATTAATTAACAAGGGGTTTGACCAAGGAAAACCTCTATTTACTAACAATCAACAAGTTTTTCCTCTCTTGCTTGTTTTTCTTTGCATATTTAGGTTGTAGATTTGAAGATTGTTTGAAGTGAAAAGTTGCATTGTAAAGTTATCATCTTCACGAAAAATCACCTACAGGCTAGATCCAGAAGTTTTAGAACCTGAGATAAGAGAATAAGTGTAGATCTTAAGCCTTAGGACCACATTCAAAAATTCCAAAAATTTAAGATAGGACTAAGTCACCACCTAGGGAATCTTAGTCCTCTTGAAGTTATTTTGGAAAAATTCTTCCAAATTCAATTCCAACAATCAAAGATTTTGTATCTTCCCCAAAAACCAACAACGGGACTAAGAAAAAAGTAAGGGAATCTTAGTCCTCCATAACACTTTTTGATAGTATTTTTTCATTTCCATACTTCCCAAGTACACACATCATAACTTCCTATTGCATAATTTTATCATTTGCATCCTTTATCTAGCTTGCATTACTAGGTTTTGTAGGTTGAATGTTAAAGTTTCTTTCCCAATATTTTTCTTGGTGGTGAACCCCTTTTAGCTAGAATGAATCTTTAGAGATCATATGTTTGACCAAAATTAATTTTTAGTTAGAAATAGTTAAATTTAGTTGTGTTGATAAGTTGGCTGAAAGTGTAGCACAACTTTGTGCTTTTACCCGTATGTAGGGATAGAGGTTATATTTATAGCCTACTTGACTTTGAGTATATCCTAAAGTTTGAGAATAACTAGTCATTGTAGGAACATGGCCATCAATAATATGGCTAGGCTACGAACAACCTCTAATCCTTGAGTGTCATCAAGCATTTTCCTCATGCTATCTATGATAGGAACCAATCTCCCAGTGATATATTATGTAGTCAAATAGTTTTAAATTTTTCCAAAGCTTTGTCCAATTGTTTGAGTTTCTCTTGAGATACATGGGAATCACTAGTCTCAACATCAATGCAAGTGGTTGATGGTAAGGTTTTCATGGAAAATGTGCTATTAGGGATGGAGTCCAAAATGGGTTGAGTATTGTCAATGCTTCACATGAAAGAGTTAGAAAACTCAAGATCCATAATGGATGCACCAGCAATGGAGGATGCAATGAGTCTCAAACTATATCTCATTGAAGTATTGGTAGTAGGACACCAAGTTGTGAAAATCATGCAAGTTTCACAACACCAAAAGTGTTCCCAAGATTAACACAAAAATGCTAAATAAGTATAGAAAACACTCCAAAATCAAAAGCATCAAGTAGAAGCAAGTAGGAAATGCAACAATAAAGGTCTCAAAAAGAAATTTATGCACCCATACAAGGACTGGGTCACCCAAGGGAAAATGGGTGTTTGTACAAGGTTCTAAAAATTCAAAATTTGACTATAGACGACATTGCTTAAGGATATTGATTCTACTTGCAAACAGTTTTGATAGTAAGTAAATTTCTAGAATTTGTTGTAATTTATTTCCCACTTTAAAGCACAATGCAAGTATGCAAGAATGTTATAGATTCTTGAACAAACATTGATGCAATTTTTAGATATAACATATGATAATTGATTGATGTAAGATGCAAAGACCTAAAATGATGATTGTTGAATGAAATTTTTTTTATTTTAAACAATGCACTTTCTTTCACTAAATGAAATAAATGAAAAATGCTTAAAAGCATGAAATTATTGATTCCAAAATAGGGATATGTAAGTACACTAAAAATGAGTAGATAGAGACTAAAAAGTGTGAGAAATTTTACTAAGACACCTGCAAAAGGACTATGTTTCCCAAGGGTGAATGGATCTTTGTATAGGGTTCTGAAGAATAAAAAATTAAATGTCTATGTTTCTACTTAATTTTACTATTTTTATTGAAAAGTGTTTCTATAGTGACTATTTTTCTAGAATCCTGCAATGAAATGTGAATGCAAATGTATTATAATGTGCAAATGAAAGTGACAATTATGAGTGTAATTTTGAATGAAAGATTGATCTAAAGAACTGAAAACACCTTAATGCAAGCTATAACACAATATGTATGCAATAATTTTGGATTCTTCTATGACTTTTTATGATGTAAATATGCAATATGCAATCATAAATAATAAATGCAAGAAAAATTAATGCAAAAAATAGATCTAAGGTTTGAAATACTACAGAGTTAGAAAGTTATGTTGTCAAATGTTGAGTTCACCAAAATGAAAAATAGAAAAATGGGGTGGGGAGCTCTAAGTACATAGTGTTTAACACTCAAAATACTTAGAGGGGGGTTAATCAATATTCTTTTAAACCACTTCAGCATTTAAACATTCAATCCTCATAGCATAATCAATTTAAAGTAATGAAAGAAAGCATGAAAACAATCAAAAACATCACATAACACATGAACACTATATTTTTACATGGAAAATTCAAAATGGGAAAAACCATGGTGAGGATTAGCTAACAATATATTGGAACCTATTATAGTATATTACATATGTTCTCACTGCATGTGGACTCACTATCCAAGTGGACTCACTTCCCACTGAAAGAAGATATAGATAGAAGAGATTATGACACATCCATTTTTTGAACTGTTACAATTGTATCTAACATATGAATGAATTATAGTTCCAATGAAGCTCATAATACAAACTTGACACACTTCATATTGATCTGAATTAGTACTCTTCTCTGCTTTGCATTCACTCTATATTCACACAATTCACATCCACCCACTCTTATCACTTGTCACTTCTTTCTAAACATAAAAAGGTATCCTTGTTATATATTCAGTTCACCCAAAACATCAATTAGGTCTACCTAATTGGATGTAACAAGGAAAATATAACTTATAGGTGCAAGATCCAAACATACACGCTTCACACAAAGATTCAAAATCTCATAAAAAATTGAAGTAGGTTGGAATGGACCCAAAATATCACCCATGTAATGGATCAACACATAATTAAACTCTGTAATACATAAAACTCATTAGGTCAACACAATTAATGACCTAATAACAAAATTTTCCAACTGTATACCCACATTCAGAAATGAACGCCTCAAAACTCTATGTCATCTAGAATATACACTTTGCTGACACTTTTCAAAAAATCTATAAATCTATAAGGATTTATTCCAATCTAGAGACAAGTGCAGATTCATGAAAACATATGCACCGAATTGGTACACATCTGTTACTATTAGGTTGATACATTCTCACTTATAATTTCAACATCAAGAGCCAAAACAAGAGGAAATTTTGGATTTAGACTATTCTAACAATCATCAAAATTATGCAAAACCATATAAAGCAATATATTATATAGTGAAGCAATGTGGACTAAACAACTGGATGTTCTATATACCAGAATACCTGTAATGAAACTTAGTCAATTTTCATCTTGACCAATTTCATCGGATTAAACTTTCTTGCAAAATTTCCTTTCATAATCATCATCAAACATGTCCAAGCCATCTAAACTAATCTGCACAATTTTCTTCATACCGGAATATAATGTTGACATCAATGACAACACTGCAATACATAACTATATAACTTGTGCTCATCCCACATGCTCATGTTTCCAACAAATGCATCAATGAAAAACACTTTATTCTTCCAACGATCTCCCCCTTTGTCATTGATGGCAACATGCCATAAAAATCTCCAAAATGACTCTCCCCCTTTGACATTAAGGGAAAAGGGTGCATAGAATAGTATTTCTTACATAGCAGATCTCCCCCTGATAAATATATACATGTATACAAATTAAAAAACTAAAATGACTCCCTTGAGGAGTTGTATCCAAAAAAAAATTAAACTGGACATCTAACTTATACCATTCACATATGTACACAAGAATCTGAAATAGTAACTAAAATGCATAAAAAAATAAATAAAATTGTCAACTAGAAGAAGTTGACCCTTTTAGCTTCTCAAGGTGGGCTTCTACTCTTGCTTTCCTTCTTCCCAAATCCTCTTGGCTATGCCAATAATTCTACACTGTGTCTCCAACTCCATCAATAGTTCTTCACCTTCTTCTAGAGTGTTAGGCATCAAATTAAGCTTTATAGCCTTATCAACACTCAATAGGGCACTAGAAATAGATATGAACTTTGAGTTCACCAGATCCCTAAGGTTTCCAAACTACATAATGATCTTCTCCTTCTATGCTTGTAGTTGGAAGAACTGCTCATGTAAATATTCTATAATGGACCTTTTGCTTCCATCTAGATCATGTGTCAGATCATAGGTGATGGAAGCTTTACTACTATAGGACTCAATTGAGTCCATTTCATCCTTTATGCTTTTTTGTGGCTCCAAGCCACTTCAAACAAAACTAATATAAGGCTTTGACCTTTGTCACACAAGCCTAGAAAACCTTTTGAATTTCTTGAAATTTATTATGTGCATGGGTGCACTTCTCCTTTACTTCCATCAGTCTCTTCTCATCCATCTTCTTATCTAATTATTATTTTTTATTTTCCTCTTAACCTAGCAGCATATTCTTTAAAAGAATCAATCAAAATTTTCAAAATTTTCATATCAGAGAGTGAATTTTCAATGGTTGCCCTAGGTATAGCTTCTATAAAACCTTCACAACCTCATCAATCAATTCTCCACTATTTTGATGAGTCACAATTATTTATTCTTAGGAAAGTGCATGGAAGAAATCTCCCAGTTGAATCTTGTGGAGTGGCGAGATCTTATCCAAGTCCACATTTCCTTGTTGCATAGGAAATTGTAGTAGTTGGGTGGACACAATAGGCTAGAACTGCAATTGCATGGTAAGTAAATCATTTAGAGAATCTTTAGAGGTGCTAGAATATTCACCAGTTGCCTTCAAGTTCTCCTTTATATATTTCTCTTTCAGTTCCATCTTCTTGTCACTAGTACTAACTAGTGTCTCCACATCTATCTTTCCTTCTACACCACTATAGGAATCTTCACTCTTTTTCTCATCATCCTCACTAGTAACATTCTCTATGTTCTATGGAGGAGTGACTATCTCCTATTGGTCATGAACCTTTTCAACATGTGTTTCAGATACTAGAGGAGGAATAGAAGTATTCTCCTTTGCAGTGTCTTCTTTGATAGTTTTTTCCTCTTCAATAGAATCATCTACATCAACATTTTCCTTTGTAGTTTCTTCCACATCTGGAAGAACATTATCTTGTGCATTCCCTTCTTTGGTCTCATGCTCATGTTGAGCATCATCAAGAAGCACATATTTTTCAACATTCTCATCCAAAGTAGGAATCTCCACATGCATTTCTTTTGTGCTCTCTAGAGTCATTCCTAATTTATGTGTTATTTAAACTACCTTCTCTAAAGTATTTTTTTGGAGCCTTTTCTGATCATTTTGATCACTATGCATGAGGGTGGTGACTCTCTACTTCTACTAGAATTCCTTGCTGCATAGTTTACCCAATGTGTATTTATTATCCTTGGAGAGAGATGTAACAACCTTTTCCAAAGTAAAATATTTTATCTTTACTTCTTCTACTATGGCATTTTTCCTTCTTGCAAGTATCACATTCCAAATATCTTTAGGAAATTTCTTCTCAATGCTTTGCATATTAACCTCAAAAATAACAATGTATTTTATAATGGCTTCTAAAATATACACCTTGTCCACCTCATCAACCTCAATTTATAATGTTATCATCTCCTCAAGCAACTCATTCTCTAAAATACCATTGAATAGGGTATCCAACTTCATAGGATTATGTGTCCTTACTAGAGGTTTCTTTTTCTTCTTCTTCTCTTCTGGTGTTTTCTTCTTCTTTTTAGACTATTCTTTCTTTTGTCTCATCTCCATTCTAAAGCATTCCTTCTCCTTTTCAACCTCGACCTCACTATTTGTATTAATAATATCAAAATTTTGCTTCTATGTGTTGGCTTCACCTTGTGAAGCCTCATCTTTCTTCTTGCAGACCAATTGTGGTCATTCTTCTTCTTCCTCTTCATGTTCACTCTCCTTCTCACAGATCTAGTATGTTGAGCTACCAAAGAAACCTTTTCTTTTTAGGCTTCTTTTGTTGCTTTACCTGAGAGGTCTTTTTTTATATTGAATCACTTGTTCATTTTGTAGGTTCACTTATCTCCTTCCTCTTCATTCCACTGGTCAAAGGCATAGTCTCGAAGGACTTAGAGGCAACCAGAGGAATGGTAGCTATTCTACTAGATCTTCTGACACTTGATGACCCTCTCAGGGCACCAAACTTAGCCTTTGATTCTTCCATTTGTTCTAATGTGAGGCCCATTGCCTCCACAAATTTTGTATTCATTTTATCAATAGTTTTCTTTATTTGAGATTGTTGTTGATCCATATGTACCTTCATTGACTTCTCATAGGTGTTGTATCTCTCATCAGTGGCGTCTCTTTGGATTTTCAACAATATGATAGCTAAGCCAATAATTTCATCTAAAGTAACTTCATATCCTAGTTCTATGATCCACATTGTCATAGGTTCAACAACCTCCATCATGCATTCATCTTTCATAATTTAAGGAAAATAATATCCTTTTGACACCTCTCCACAATTTTCTTAGGTATCCTTTCCCTTTCCTACATCTTCTCTTAAAAGGTTTTGAAGAACCCCCAGAGGGAATTCTTTTGAGTATTTTCATCTCCCAACTCAAACAAATAGTCTTTGATCTAATGGGCTATAGGCCTATCCCTTAGCTACACTACATTCTTCATTCTAGAAACTTTATTCAGAAAGTAAAATAATAGAAAAATGATTAAAGTTTCAAATTTGAAAGCATACTTAGACTCCTTTTTTTCTATAGGTTTTCTAGTAGGTACAGTGTCATCAGTTCACATAAATCATAGTTTTCACCCTTTTCAATCAGTCATATATTGTATTGATGGCAGTAATAGATGATGAATTCACCCTATTGGTGAAGTACACTTTATAACCTATCATCATTAAAGCGTACTCGATGGTAGGGTTTCTGATGTCTTTAACATTCAAGGTTCTACTACCATATTTCACACCTATTCTCTCCATCACCACCTCATTTTTCACTAACTTAAGTACTAGAATTGGTTTGGTAAGGCACAAACTACTCAAAAACCTAATCGCTTCTTTATTGATCAAGTGTGGAATGTCTAGCCAAAGGAACTTGTCGTTAATTATTCTCAGGTTTTATCTCACCCACTCATCCACATAGAAAATGATGGGAAACTTGTTCCAAACATCAAAATTCTTCTCTGCCAAAGCCCCAAACTTTGATTTCATCTCAAAATAATCTCCAATGAGCTCTTTATACCATACATAATTCAGCTTCATGTGATCATATTCTTCCATTTTAACATGGATGTATTCCCTAACATCCTCTGTGTGCAAGACACCATACACCACGTGCAAAAATGCACCATTTGGGTCATCCAACAAAGATTTACCATGATGGATTTTCAATTTGGGTTGAGAACATTCTAAAACCTTTAAAACTTGTGGTGTATACATCTTTGGTACAATTTGAAAGTTTATTATGAAACTAGGGTAGATAGAAAATAAAAATACCTTTGATTCACTTTCTAGTAAGGGTTTCTGCTTGCACTAGAACTTAATCACTTCAATCACTTCACTTTCCTTCTTCACTACTCTTCTCCACTTGAAATCTTGATTGAAAATGAATTTGTATTTAGTGTAGTCACTTACAAACCTTTTCCACTTAACGTAATTTCATATTCAATAAAGCTAGAAAAACCTAACTGTGTGGACAATCAATTTCAAATTCTCTACAAATTTTTGTAACTCAATATTTCCTAACGAGATCTTATCCAATAGATCAAATGCATTGATCTACATCACATATCAATGTGATGAAGTATCAACACCATTTCTCTGGAAAGGGATGAAATATTTTATTAAAGCTCCCCCTAAGACAAAGCTCTCTTCTTAGTTTATGGAGGAAACATCTGCACTAGATGCTGGTATAGAATCATCCTTAACCTTTGCCTCTTCTTTCTTTTTACAAATCTTTCCCATCTCCTTCTTTGTGTTTGCTAGATCAATCTTTCATACTAGATCATTCTTGTTTACTGGATTATCCTTCTTCATATTTTCGCTTATGCAAAACTTAGAAATATGTCGAATCCTATTGTAATTGTAGCATATAACATTCTTTTGAACAATATTACATCCATTCATTCTATATTTACATTTATTATCCTTATGTACAAATGCATTTCATGTATAATAGTAGCCATTAAAAGATTGAACCATTCTACCATTGTTATAACCATTCATCATTTGGTTTCTACATCACCAACTCTATGACAAAATATCTTGCATGTAAAGCACTGACTAGAAAAATATGGAACATTCTCATTCATTATACTTCTACATTCCATAGCCTTATGCATGAATTCATTGCAAGAATAACAAAAACCATTAAAACATGGGTACCTAATTTGTGCATTTAGTTGTCTGGCTGATGGTCTTCTAGTTTCATTCCTTAGATTCTAGATCTAGTTTCCATTGTTCTACTAGTCTTTATTCTTCTTTTTAGGTTGGTTTTTAGTTTTTTCTATATTTGATCTTTCTTCTATCTCAAACCCTAATCCACCTTTTTCTTTAGATCCTTTCTAATTTGCAATCATTTCATGAAGCTTTGTAGAGCTCATCTTGAATTTTTCTTCATGACTCCTTGCTTTTTAAACATATGACCCTGGATTCACAACTTCTTGTTCAAGATTTGTGCATTCTTTAAATTTTATTTTTCACCATTACATTCAAACACTCTTCAAATATTTTTCTTTCTTCAACTTAAATTTTAGATCGGTGATCGTTTCATTTTCTTGCTTCAACTGTTTGTCAACCTCCTTATGTCTTTCTCTGAATTTATTTATTTTCTCTCTCAATTTTCTAATGTATTCATATGCTTCTCTAAAATTCTATTTTAGATCTCTATTTTCACTTTTAGTTCTTTCCAAATTATCAAAAGAAACTTTGAGTTCTCCATTTATATCAAATTCACAATCTTCTTTTGTAGATCCTATAACAGGAATCTTCTTCCAGAGGAATAGGTAGTCTTCTAACAACCATGTTTTCAACCTCCAAGATCTTCCCCAAGTAGTTAACTCCTTCTAGGAACCAAGCTTTGATACCAATTGTTGAACACTCAGAATAGTGAGAGGGGGGATGAATCAATATTCTTTTAAACCACTTCAACATTTAAATATCCAATCCTCATAATATAATCAATTTGAAGTAATGAAAGAAAGAATGAAAATAATCAACAACATCAGATAACACATGAACACCAAATATAAATGTGGAAAACCCCAAATGGAAAAAAACATAGAGAGGATTAGCTCACAATATATTATAACTAATTGTAGTATATTACATAAGTTCTCATTATAGTTGGAATAACTTCCCACTAAAATAAGAGATAGATATAAGAGATTATGGTACACAACTAAATTTTGAAATATTAAAATTGCATTTAACATATACATGAATTATAGTTCCAATGAACCTCAGAATACATACCTTCCACACTTCATATTGATCTTAATTAGTGCTCTTCTCTACTCTACATTCACTCTATATTTGCAAAATTTTCATCCACACACTCTTATCACCTATCAATTCTTTAAAAACATCAAAAAAGATCCTTCTTATATATCCACTTCACCCAAAACATCAATTAAGTTGGCCTAATTAGATGTAACAAGAAAAATGTAACTTGTCAGCTCAAGATCCATAAATACACGCTTCACACTAAGATTCAAAACTCATAACAATTTTAAACAGGTTAGAATGGACCCAAAATAGTACCCATATAATGGATAAACACATAATTAAACTCCACAATACATAAAAATCATTAGGTCAGCACCGTTAATGACCTAATAACAAAAAATTTCAATTGTATACCCACATTCAGACCCTCGGGCCTCCAAAATCTATGGGCCATCTAGAATATAAAATCTATTGACACCTTTCAACAACAACATAACTCCACAAGGATAAATTCAAATCTGCAGAAAAGCACAGATTCATCAAAATATATGCATTTAACTGGAACATGCCTGTAACTATCAAGCTGATACATTATCACTCATAAAATTTCAACATCTAGAGACAAAACAAGATGAATTTATAGATTTAGAATCTTCTTACAACCATAAAAATTATCCCAAAACCATAGAATAAGTTATTTTATAGTGGACCATTTTGGACCGAAAAATCAGATGTAGTGTACACCGAAATACCTATAATGAAACTTAGTAAATTTTCATGTCAACCACTTTCATCAGATCAAACCATCTTGCAAATTTTCCTTTCATAATCATCCTCAAACATGTTCAATCCATCCAAACTAATATGCATAATGGTCTTCATACTAGAATACAATGTTGACATTAAGTACAACACTGCAATGGATAACTATATAACTTGTGCTCATCCCACATGCTCATGTTTCCAACAAATGCATCAATGAGAAACAATTTATTCTTATAACACATAGAACCTAATATCAATCCAACCTTTCCTAAAGTTTCAATAGGATACAATCAACAAGGCCAAAAGACTAACTTTCAACCCCAATGTTAAGTCAATCACACGTAGATCTATATCCTTATAGTAATAGGAATTATTTTGAAATAGTTTGAAATTATAACCCTAATTAAATTAAATGACCTAATATGATGAATACAATTTTCTGAAAGTAAATATATTGAAATAGGTTTTTTGCAAGTCGATTTGGGAAATTTCTAATGATGTGTACCTATCACCGAAAGCATGATTTGACATGTGCAAAAGGACTGGCGCATGCTTAGGTGAATGGGTCTTTGTTGAGGGATCTTGAAATGCTTCAGTGGTCCTGTGGTGATAGATTTTAGCTTTTGTTCCCTATCTACAAACTTCTCAAAATGTCATTAGTGAATCCTATAAGTGAGTTTTTGTTTCTTCACAAGGTTGATGTCAACAAATGCAATAATTGATAAACTACCTTGAATCTTCCTATAATCCTCTCCAAACCTACAACCTACACATTTGCAAAGAGAGAAAATGTTGTGCCATATAGGGGTTTTCCTTAGTTGAACCCTATGAATAGTGTTCCCTCTTTCACAATGCTAATTCCAATGATGAAACCTTAATGGAAAGGAAGGAAATGGTGAATGAACACAAAGCTACAACTCACCACCCTTCAATGGATTCCTTGAAGAACTAAATTCAAACATATCTCTTCAAGGGTATGGGTATTGATTGATAAATTTTATTGAATGCTTGAATTCTTGATTGCTTGGAGACCTACAACAATGTTAGCCTTTGCAAGATGATATGAACACATATAAAATTTGACATGGTGTTGGATTAGATCTCAAATGATAAAATGACTATGTATTTATAGGTGTTTATCCAATTTCTTGAAAATTAGATTCCAAAAGCCAACACTTGTAATTTGAATTTTGGATGTTAAAATCCTACCAACAACATATTCAAAAATGGGTTTTGGCTAACAAAGGGGACCCATGGGTGAATGGGCCCTAGAAAAATATTTTAGGATACTTTTTTGGGGTAAATTAATGATTTTTTGGATTTATTCAATGCCAATTCTCCCTTGGAGAACTATAAAAAATGGGATTTGGAATGAATAATTTTTGTAAATTATAAGCTTAATTAAGGCCAATAAATTAGGGGTAAAAAACATATTGTGACGTTGTTAAGCTATAAAAATTTCTACAATACATTTAGCCACTACTTTAGTGAGAGTATGAACTTACACTCAGACTCACACTAAAGTAGAGAAATATATGCTAAGAGGGGTCCAATTATACAACTATTGGAAAGATAGGATGACAAGAATCAAGGAGGCTGATCAAGCCCCTAGGATCTAAGATCCCATGTAAAATCAACATAACCTCAAAGTAACACACAAATGCATGTGATATCTAGCAATACAAGATACACAAACATGCAATGTCATAACTAATGCAAATTAAAAAATGGGATGGACTAGTTAAGTTGTATTATAGTATGTGTCCATATAAAAGGGTGTTTATGGCTCACACAATATAAAAGTCCAATATTTCTTTAGGTGAATCATAAACAACGAAGGCACACAAACTATTGAAGTCTGATACTCACTAGGTGATCTTCTAAGACAAGGATGAGAAACATAGACTAGGGCTACAAGGTGTGTACTCAAATAAAGCTAGCAAAAATGGATGCTAATGTGGGGTTTGGTTTTTTCTTTTGGTTGGAGCAAACACTTACAACATTACTCTAGTGTCAAAAAATGTCGTTGGGGGAATTTTCACACTTGTTTGGGCCCTCCTTGCCAAATTGAGCCTAATGATGCCTTGATTTAGTGTTGTGATGTGGTTGACACATTCACACTTTTCTAAGGTATTATCAATGAACTAGACCTAATATTTACCTCTTTTTGACCTTAATCCTACCTTATTTAAAGTGTTGTAAAGCATTATAACACAATTTTACACTATTCTAGGGTTTTCATTAATAATTAGGCTTCTTCATGCTTTAATTGGCCTTATTTTGCACCCACAAGCCTCATTCAATGCTTTCTTTTTAGGATAATCCCAATGCAAATCATTACCCAATCATAATTCAGGTGTTTTAGGTTGAATGGCCCCAAATTTAGTGATCTAGGACTCATCACCTTGGGTGAATGAGTCCCACCAAGATCTTTGGGTCCCAAACCTAGTTTCACACCTTTCTAATCATTTTTAAAAATTGTACCAAAAATTTATGATTGACAAGACTCATTTCCACCTTGGGTGAATGAGTCCCGTGTGGTCCAAAATCAAAATTAAATCAAATTTTTGGTGGTATTTTATCCTCCTAGATTTGATGTCAGCTTGTAGTGTTGTAATTTGATAAATTCTTGCATAATTAAGTATAAATGCATGTTTCTTTCACTCATTTTACACCTAGCAAGTTGAATGAGCATCCTTATAGCAAAGTTGAGTTCACAAGAGCATTCAAGATTCTTCAAGGGTATATTATCAAGCATTTTACAATAGCATTCAAGCATCAATCATCATGTGAAATACTTCATGCATCATGTTTGTTTTTGTGCTAACAATTGTGAAGTAGGGTTTCATGATTCAAGCAAGTGTTCAATTCAAGATCTATCATCTTCAAGAAAGACTCAAGATCTACATCCATTGGAGCTATCTCATGCTTGTTTGCAGCATCTTATTTCTAGGGCTTGGTGAGTTGCAACATCTTATTTTTTTCATTCATCATTCTCCATTCCTATTTCATTCTATTTCAAGGTTTAATTAACAAAACATGGCTTGACCAAGGAAAACCCCTATCCACTAACGAAACAACATGTTTCCCTATATTTAGTGTGTGATTTTTAGGTATATATTAAAGAAACATTGAAGAGAAAGGTTGGAGAAAGTTGTCAAAGTGCCTAAATTTGTGACTAAGCATTGGTGAACATTGTAGAACACCTACAGGTTGATTTATAGAGATTCAGAGATCTGGAAACCTAAAGACAAAGATTGAGTAGACTGTGAAGAGAAGATTCAAACCTTGAAGTTCCAAATAAACCTAACTAGATTGATTCACCATTTCTAGCAAATGAGTCCTAGTTTTGGTCAAAAATCAAGTGTTTATAGATTCAAATACCCATTTGGCAGATTCTTGTTCTTGCATAGAAACCTAGATTCTAGATTGATTCACCTAGATGAATAAATGAGTCTGACTCAGCAATGAAGGAAGAATTTCCAATGTTTTAGAAACCCTTCCATTTATCTTTAGATTCCCAGGTGCACACATTCCATCTATAGTTTTTTGTTTTATTTCATTTGCATCTCTAGATCATTTAGTATGTCATTGCATCAAACTAGGTTTAAGAATTCTATATTCATTTTTCATTCCAAGTCTTAACATGGTGGTGAACCCCTCATTATTTTACATTTAGACCCTAGGACAACCCTTTGCATTGAGATCTCTATGATTTCTTCTTGGATGAGAGAGAGTGAAGATTGTCATTATAGGTCCTAAACCCCAAAAAACACACAATTTTCCACCTTTCATTTTGGTGAACCTACATTTAGAACATCATAATTTTGATTTGGAGTGCATTATCATCCTATATCTTGTTTTCACTAATATTGCATTAGGGTTTGCACTAGTTAATTGGCATTCTAGTTTTTCTAATTTTGCACTAGTGAAAGTTCATATAGCTGGAATTTTTGCATCTCATATCATTTAAAATCAAACAAAATATACATTTTCACTTAGCATATAGACAATACAACATAAAAAGCATAAAAATCAATTAAAATTTTCTTAATATTTTCAAAAAAAATCCCTACTTGGACTCATTCGCCACCCTAGACGAATTAGTCCATGTGCACATTCTGCACTACATTTTTTCATAATTCAAAGCTTTGTTTTTGAGTTTTTGTTTGTTTTTTTATAGCATTCTATTTTAGTTTATACAATTTCTATTATAGTCATTTCATTGTTCTTAGCTTATATTGCATTGGCATTCAACTTGTATTTAGTATCCCTTGTATGAATGTTTTCTGTCCTATTGTTGATATTGTAGAGAGATGATGTTTGAGACTCATGTCATCTCGCCATAGCACAATCATTGCAGATCTTGGATTGTCTAGCTCTTTCACTCCTAGTATTGAAACTAGTACACTGGTATGGACCATAGTCTGAGTAGTTTCGAAGAAAGGGTCCTTCGACTTTTTCACACTCGTTTGGGTCCTTGTGGATTTTGGCTTAAAGTTTCCTTCATTTAGTGTTGTAATGTAGGTAACACATTCACATTAGGTCTTGGGCCCTTGTGAACTAATGGAACTTAATGGTGCCTTGCAAAAGTGTTGTGAAGTGTTGTAGCACACTTTCACATTCCTCTAGGATTTTCATTAATAATTGGGCTTTCTTATGTTTTAATTGGACCTATTTTGCATCCAAAAATCCTCATTTATTACATATTTTTGAGGATAATCCTAACACAAATTAGTAACTAATCAAAATTTAGCTGTTCTTGGTGTGTGTAGCCTATATTTAGTGTCTAGGACTCATTCGCCACCTTGGGAAAATGAGTCCCACCTAGGTCTTTTTAACCCCCATGCAGGTTTCACACATTTCTAGAAATTTTTGATTTTTGGTCCCACACATTATGTGTGATGGGACTCATTCGCCACCTTGGGTGAATGAGTCCCGTGTGACAAAAATTAAAATTTAACTCAAATTTTCGGTGGTATTTTATTCTCCTAGATCTGATGTCAGCTTGTAGTGTTGTAATTTTGTGAACTCTTACATAATTAATTATAAATACAAGGTTTTTTCACTAATATTCAACACCTAGCATTCAAGAGATCACTTCAAGAGTTCAAAAGAGCATTTAAAGAATTTCAAGGGTAGATTATTAAGCTTTCAAGAGCATTCTTCAAGTGTCATTCATCATGTCAAAGATTTCATTCTTCATGTTTATTATTGTGCTAACATTTGTGATGTAGAAGTTCAAGATCCAAGCAAGAATTGCATTCAAGATCTATCTCCTTCACGCTAGCATCAAGAACCACACCCATTGTAGTCATTTCAAGCATAATTGCAACACTTAATTGCAAGAGTTTGGTGAGTTGCAACATCATTATTTTCTCATTCATAATTCTCCATTTATATTTTCTTTCATTTTGAGGTTTAATTACGAACAAGGGGTTTGACCAAGGAAAACCCCTATTATCTAACCCCACAACATTTTTCCCTCTTCTTGTGTGTGATTTGTAGGGATAGGTTGTAGATTTTCCAAGAAGCAAAGTTGGAGAAAAATTGTCAAATCCTTAAAGTTGTCAAAGTTTTCCTCAAGCCTTGGAGAAGCTTGGAGAAGACCTACAAGTGGTATTTTGCAGTTTCGGATCTAGAAACTAGTTAGAAAGAGTAGAGAAGACCAAGAGGCACAAAATCTAGTTTGAAATTTCTAGAAAAGTAGAAGTTGACTAATTCTCCACTATTGGAAAATGAGTCCCACTGTACAGGCCTGAAAGAGATTTTTACAAATTTGGATACTCTTTTGGCTGAAACTGTTTTGGAGCATTTTCCTTGAAACTGTATTGATTTTCCCAAATTGGCGAATGAGTCCCAGTTAGCATTAACATCATAATTTTTAGTGATCTAGATCTCCATTCTGCCTTCTTCAACTTTCCAAGTGCACACTTCTAGTTTCATAGCTTTTTATTACATTTTGTTTATCTTTTTAGGTCATTTAGCCATTTTTTGCATATCACATTGTGTTTTTCCATTGCATTGTCTTTTCCAAGTTTACACTTGGTGGTGAACCCCTCATTATACATCATTCAATCCCTAGGACAACTCATTTTCCAAATTTCAATCTCCTTTGCATTGAAATCTAAGGGTTTGTTCTTGAGTGAGGTTGAAAATAACCTCTCCTTTTAGGTCCTAAACACTAGAAGCGAAAGAGAGATCCCTTGTTTTCCTCATTTCATTTTGGTGAACCTGCATTTAGGACATTGAAATTATAATTTGGAGTGCATTTACATCCTAGATTTAGATTGTATTAGATTTTGCATTGGTTAATTCACATTCTAAGGTTTCAATTTTTGTATTAGTGAAAAGATCATTTAGATTGCATTATTGTATTTAAATTCATAGAAAATTGGTAAAATTTTGCATTTGCATCTCAGATTTACATCAGAAAATATAAAAAGAATAAAATTCAATTCAAATTTTTTGAAAATTCTCAAAAAAATAGTACCTGGACTCATTCGCTGCCTACAGTGAATTAGTTCCATCGCATATTTTTCACTATATTTTTTGGCATTTAATCTTAATTTTCCAAGTTTCTGTTTGTTGTTGTTATTTCTATTTCATTCTATAGACTTTATGTTTCATTGCATTTAGCTTAAATTCATTGCATCTTTTGCATTTCTTAAAATCAAAATTGCATTCACAAAATTGTTGCATAGTTTAGAATCTAAAATTTCCATCATGGATATGTGCTTTAACAAGCTTTGGATGTTACTAAATTCCTTAGTGGATGTGTCAATTTTTGCTTTTGGAAATTATCCTAATGACATTGAACTCACTCATGCTCACTCAACTCCTAATGCATGTCTCCTTGTGATGTTGAAATCATTGGAGAAGATGATGACAACATGAATAGGTTCCTAAATAATTTTCTTGATAACCTTGAAGCTAATGCATCATTCTATCCATCCATGAAACAATAAGATCTTCCTACAATACCACCTCTTGAGATGTTTGGTTACTTACATATTGAAAAAATAGTTGAACCTACGTTCTCTACAATAGGAGAACTTAGTTCCTCTAGACAAGCAAAAAATCAACCATTTTATGATTAAAAAGTTAAAAACACTCCCATCAACCTTGAAGAAACATATGGAAAAGGATTCACAATCTTGATTAAACAAGGATGTGACACAATGAGTGAACACATAATCCATCAAATCCTATAGAAAATACCAACGGATCAAAAAACAATGGGGTTAGGATATCAAGATCCCTCTCATAACAAAGAGCCTCCCAGAGAATATCTAAGACTTTGAGATGATGGTACGGTGATCTTTGATTCCCCTCTCAATCTGAATATCCTTCCTAGAGAGAAACAAATCAAGCATAACAAGGACAAGGACGAAAGGATCCCCTTGGTTGGACTCCTTCATATTCAACTAAAGAAAAGGGTGAATCTAGCAAATGTAAGAGAACTTACAAGTTAGAAAAACTAAATTATCCTTGTCCACCACTTGAAAGTGAAAGGAAATTAGAAATACTTTTAAACAAATAACTAATAAA
>VDFB02233510.1:0-18412 GCA_007258455.2 Sequoia sempervirens | reverse complement strand
AATGTTCATTTGGGATTAGGGTTAGGTTTTAATTAAGGTTCAAATAATGTTAGGTTTTGATTAGGGTTACATATAATAAAATTGATTAAAGATAGGGTTATTTATGGAATTTATTTTTAATGTTATATAAGTTATATGATGGGAACTTAATTAGGATTATGATTCTATTAGCATTAAATTAGGGTTGGAGTTAGGGTAAAGATTAAGAATAGTTTTGGGGTTATTATTACGAATAGGCTCATCATCGCGAATAGGATCAGGGTTAGGGTTAGGGTTAGGGTTACTGTAAGGGTTAGGGTTATGGTTATAGTTATGGTTACAGTTAGGGTTATCATCATAATGAAGTTCTTCATTACAAATAAGATTAGGGTTAGGGTTATCATCACCAATAGGCTTATAATCATTAATAGGATTAGGGTTAGGGTTATCATCATGAATAGGGATTAGGGTTAGTTTTAGGGTTAGGATTAGGGTTAGGGTTAGGGTTAAGATTATGGTTAGGGATATGTTTATAAATGATAAATATAGTAATTTGGTTAGGTTTAGAGTTAAAATTGGGATTAGGGTTGGGGTTATCATCGTGAATAGGTTTATCATGACAAATAGGGTTAGAGTTAGGGTTATGGTTAACGTTAGGGTGAGGGTTATAGTTAGGGTTAGTGTTAGGGTTAGGATTAAGGTTAGGGTTAGGATTAATATTAAGATTAGGATTAGGGCCTAACCATAACCATAACCCTAATCACAATCCTAACCTTAATCCTAAGCCTAAGCCTAACCCTAATCCTAGAATCCTAACCTAATTAAACCCTAGCCCTAATCCTATTCCTAATTCTAACCTTAACCCTAATCCTAAACCTAACCCTAACCCTAACCCTAAACAAAATCAATAAACCTAACCCTAATCCTAATCCTAACCCTAATGCTAACCCTAACACTCATCCTAATCCTAACCCTAACACTCATCCTAATCCTAACCTAATTGTACCCTGACTCTAATCCTAATCCCAATCCTAACCCTAACCCTAACCCCAATTCTACCCCTAAATAAAAATAAAAACCCTAACCCTAATCCTAATCTTAGCTCTAACCCTAAATCTAACCCTAATCCTAACCCTAACCCTAATCCTAACCCTAACCATAAACATAATCATAAACAATGACACAAACAATAATGAAATCAAATTGATTGCTTTCCAAATTCATATTCATGAAATGTATGCATTTTTTCAAGTCAATAGGCTATCTTTCCATATCTCTCTCTCTCTCTCTATATATATATATATCCCCCCTCTATCTCCCTATCTCTCTATATATTTATTTCTCCATCTATCTCTCTCTATATCTCTATCTATTTTTATCCCTTTGCCTCTCTCATTCTATATTCCCATCTCTACCTCATCTATAGAGAGATACAAAGGTAGCTTACTGGACCCTCTCCCAAAGATCCACCAATAACACTACTCCCAACTATTTTGAGCATTTAAGTACATATATTATTGTAGCTATAAATGCAAAAGAAGGAAAGGAAATCTTATTATCAATTTTAATTCACAATTTAAATAATACCATATGAAAAATCACATGTAGTATTATCTACTACTAATTCTTGACATATTAATTTTATAAAATACACTTACCATACAATAAATTTCTCCCAAGAAAGAAACCCTAAGTGAACATTAATTGAACCCTAATTGTAGATTCATAACTCTAATCATAAACCTAATTGAACCCTAATTGTAGATTCATAACTCTAATCATAACCCTAAGGGAACACTTATTGAATAGTAGTCCTAATTGTACCCTAACCCTAACTTTGAACTATAGTTGAACTCTAATCCTAACCCTAACACTAATTCTTATCCTATTTGAACCTTAACCCCAACCCTAATCTAGTTAATTTTTTTTTATAAAATTGTAGCAAGCCCATCTATACTTAGAGATTTATCCTTTTTATATATTCTAATATCCTTTACAATCTCATCCTTACTCTATATCTCTAGTAGGCCAATCATTTTCTTCCTCTTTGATTTTCCTAGGGATGACTTGTGCACAATGATCTTGGGATCTTTTATAGTCCACATTGCTATCTTCAGCAAAGAAAATATTTTAATAGAAAGATCAAAATTCATTTATAACCAAAGAAAGACCATTTATATGTTGATTATTCACCTAGATTGATCCAATTTCTTCCCTAGCATTTTTCTCCTTTATATAATTAAAGAAGAAATCAAAGCCTTTATCTCCATTTCTTAGCCAATTTATTTTAGCCCTAACTTTTAAACCATGAATCTTCTTAATTTACAAATTTCTCAAATTATGCTTGAATCTCACCAACTCCTCATTCAAGGACTCATGCAATTGAGATTAGATGGATATAAAATCTTATTGAAGCAATTCTTTGATCTCCTTCCATCAAAGGCTCTTTTTTCTGCACAACCTGGAATAGGGACCTTGAGTTGGTAACATTGGAATCCTATTTTTCAATTGATAGCAGAGAATTTTTTTAGCAAGATCCTATCAATTAAATTTTTAGCAAATATTAACTTCTTATATTAAAAAATAATTTAAATATTTTTAACACATGCATTAGATGGATCTTGGTTTTTGGATGATTTAGAGATATTATGTATTGATAATTGTGTGATTGAAAGGTTTAACAAAAATAAGTCATTTGGAAAAGCATATGAAATCTAGGTTGAGCAAGTGATTAGATATGGACTCTTTTGCATTGAAAGAGGTGTAATATTATATAAGGAAATTGAGGGAAAAAAAAAGGAACTAAATAATGATCTCCAAATACTGAGAAAATAAGAATCTATCTAGAATTTAGTAGTAATATATATATATATATATATATATATATATATATTGATACAAATACACAACTAAACAAAAAAATTCTCATATTTATTTTAAATGTTTGATATATGTTATTCATTACACATTTTTTAAATTTTGTATGCTTTTAGTGGAGTTACTATTGGAAGGAGAATATAATTGTAAACTATATATATTTTAAGTAAATTTATATCTTTTAGTATTTAAAATTACTTAAATAGTTTCATTGATATCTTGTTTACTTTAACATACACCATAATAGTAGCGTCTTCACATGCACATCAATCTTAGAGAAAAAAAATATATATTCATGCCCTTTTTTATTTTTTTTTTTGGTAAACTTTGAATAGATTGTCCCTTGTTCAATAACAAGTCTACAAGTGGGATATTCTTGTGTGAATTAATCTCATGACATTACCCTACCTTGCATAAGATCTACTAGTGCAAACTTGACGTAGTAATTATCAACCCTACACATTTAAAATTTAAATTCAATTTAAATCTTGACAGCGCCCTCCCACTAATCATTGTGAGCTTACCTAATGCATGTTTATCTTGATTTGTATGTTGTATTTTACTTTCTAAATAAAAACATTTAAGCATTTAAAATGATCAAATATTATTAGACAATGAGGATTTATCAAAATAGCATTTTCATTGGAGAGAAATGTAATAACATTTTCTCATAACATATATCATCATGTCTCTAATTTATCATCATGTCTCTAATCATTATTCCTATGTCATGGAATTGGTTTGGTTAGGACTCTAATTGAGGAGAACAAAATCCTCACAATTTAGCACATTCCCTAAAAATGTTACTAAACACTTTCTATCTATATTGAGGTTCAAATATTAGAAGATCAACACATGTAAATTCTAAACATCAATTATTTCCTAGTTGATTCTTATGGTATAGATTTATATTTGCACACTAGTTCGGTTTCTCAGACATGGATATGAACCAAAGCAATACTTTGAGACATTTATTCATGACCATCTAGGGATCTAAATGAAGATAAATACAAGCCTCACAATTTAGTAGATTTTGTAATAATTCATGTATATTCACTCTTATTATATTAATATATAAATATATAGGCTACTTCTTTTGCTTTAAAAAAAATGATGTTTGTAAACATTGTCAATCCATAATAAAGTGTAATGTTAAAGATAAAAATCAATTTCTGCAAAAATGAATTTTTTACTAGTTGATTATTATTGGAATTATAGATTGAAGCTTGTAGACTAGTTTTATTTTGTACACATATTTGAACCAAAGAAAAGAACACTTAACGTGATATTTAAAGCACTATAAAAATCAAGTCCAAAACCTCCTTTTAACACTTCAACAATCAACATCTACATCTCAAAAACATCACATTTAATTCATTTAATTTAAATATCAATCATCTTAATATAAAATAATATTATTTTTAAATAAAACATAATAAACATTTTTTCACAAAAATAAACAATTAAATATAATTAACATTAATAAATAATTATAAATAAATAAGATATAATATTTTAAAAAAGTTATTATTAAAGTTATAAGAAAGATGTAAATCTTTCTATTTCTAACAAAGAAAATGAACCCATACTTCATAATATAAAAGGAACACTCACCAATAACTATCTAATGAGTCGAATGTGGGATTAAGACTAAATCCCCCAATCCAATGACCTAGCAAATGTGTAAAGTGGAAACAGAAAACACAAACAGCTATGGAAGGAGAACGGGAACCGGAATGGCAAGTGTAAACTGCAACGGTGGAGTACTACGGAAACATAGATTTGAAATGGTGCGGTTAAAGAAATGATACAGAAACGAGAGAGAGGTTGGGTTAAGAGGGCCCCACATGGTGTCAGACATCTAAGGGAGTGTACCCTTAGAGTGTGTCGGTTAAGCCTGACCCTCATATAATACCTTGCATTATGGAGCTCAATTCTCTGATATATTACTACTTATCAAATCCTTTGTAAATAATTGTAAACTTATGACTCCATTTAAGCATTTAATTGATTTTCTTGAATCAAAGCAAAAAACATAGACACACAATTGAACAAATTCTCAAAAGAAGAATGAAAACTTCATTAACATTTCATTCAAAATTCACTCAAATCCACATAAGGAGAGAAAATATATTAGAATTATACATTTATTCATGCTTATAAGTCATATCTACATACAAATTAAGATAATTTGTATATATTCATCCAAAACTCAAAACAGGCTATCTATTCTATTCCGTCCGCTTGGGGTTTTAACAGCCAATGGCACCACAGATATCACTTCCTCATCAGAGGATAGATTCTACCCATATATTCAACTCAAAACCTAGCTAGAGCTTTCATCATTTCTCTCCCTACAAATGAGCCTTGAATTCCCTTTTATATGACAAGGAAGCAACAAGCTTCAAGCTCAAATGTAATTTCACCACAAATTCTTTACATTTGAACAAAATTCCATTGCATTTGAATTTCTATTTAAAACTTCTCACATCGCTGAATCAAGAAAACATTTATAGTGCATGAATTAGGGAAGAAATGAAAAGAATAGGGGAACAATAAATTGTCATCAAAATCCCCTTGTCGCCATCCATGCAAAAATCCAGCAACCAAATTGCCACTTAATGCACCACTACAACTTCTATTTACCCACCACGCATTCCTTACCAACACTCCACTCGTATACACGCTTCTAGTTGTTGCCCAATATGCTCAAGCCGTCCGCTCGGGTTTTAATTTGAACAAAATCTCATTTGCATTTGAATTTCCTTTCAAAACTTCCCACATGTTGAATCTGCAAAACATGGTGGCGCACAAACTGGGGAAAGCTAGAAGAAAAGGGAACACAAATTATCATCAAAATCCTGGCGCACGAACTGGGGAATTCTAAAAGAAAACGGAACACAAATTGTCATCAAAACCCCCTGTTCGCTATCCACACAAAGATGCCAAGAAACCAAATTGCCACGAAGGCACAACAACAACTTCTTATTTACCCGCCACCATTCCTTTACCAACACTCTGACCCTGGTATGCACACCAGTTGTTGCCCAATACAAGAGACTCTCAAATTTCATCTTCTTTTATTGTCCTTGCCCAATACAAATTTGAGTTGGTCCACTTAGGTTTTAACAACCAATGGCACTAATAACCATTCTTCATCAATGAGAATAGACCGCGGATTGAAGAGAGGTAAATACCAACAGTAGTCCGATTCGGTCTTGGTTACATCATCAGAAGTGTTGCTCGTAAGGTCAATGGGCGAGTGTTGGCATCCAGAGAAGCCATGCCGCCCATACCTTATTTTCCTACCAACACTAGTAATGGAGCACACCACCGACTACTTGCCTTTGTCATCTACCAGTTGAGCACCAATGTCCTGGAATTGCAACCTTCTACTGCATCTAATGGGCACAAGCCTGGGCTTGTCAACCAAAGTACCTTCCTGAATAGCAGGACCGAGCTTTTGTGACCTCAAATGAACAGACCTCCTTACTGATTTACTCATTTTCTCTTCTCAGACAAGCACTCAAACTTGATTAGACTTAACCCACAAAGTGCTCTAACTGTTACAAGAATGACACTATTAGTATAAATTCCTCTTCTATTTATTGTGTGAGGTAATGGCAACCTTCATCAATGCTTAGTAAACATGCATGTGCAAACATGGCAATTTGGCAGCGTATGTACTGTCACCGTTTAACTAGAGCTACATGAGAATCCAAAGATCACCCCTTCATGATTTGAATAACAATATCTTCACACGTATTCAGGACACGCAGTCTACACAAGCAAGGAATAATTCATTAATGCTTCACCAACCTTCATCTCTTGCCACCTAGAAATACCGTGAGATTTACATTAGATTTTGATCTTCATTGTCGATCTAAAACCACGGGTTATGAGCTCAATAGTGGAGATTGGGCCCCACATTCCATACAGGACACACATCTGCCTTTTGCTGACCTCGCGCCAAATAACAGGGTGACACCTTAGGTCTACGAGTTGGCGGGGTACGATCCAGATCTTCTCCCATATCTTTGAATATGAAAAACCTACACATTGCATGGTTAGTATTTAATGAAAGGCTTTGGCTAAGCCGTCAGCGACATGACCACTGGAGTTAATGGCTTAGGCTTACATCACTGGATTAAAATTAAAACCCAACTTTGATTTTAATGCTTTATTTCCTCTTCAAGGTTTTATTTCCTAAGTCTCAGTTGGACCCATTATATTCTTATCCCAACCCTAACAAGAACAAATGATTAAGCTAAGGATTGTATTTGTTGTTATAACTTTAGTTCTAGAGAATTCTTAATTACCAATTCTTATTTATGCATTTGTATATGAATCCAATTGAATGCCTTTCCATATTGATCATTATGGAAAATTTTATTATTGCAACCCTAACTCTAACACTAATTAAACCTTGAACCTAACCTGATTGAACTCATATTATAACCCTAACTCTAACACTAATTGAACTATAGTCGTAACCCTAATTGTATCAAAACCCTAGAGAACTCTAATTGAACCCTAACCCTAAAGTAGACAATAACCCTTACCTTAATTGAACCCTGACTGATTTCCTAGCCCTAATTTAAGACTAACCTTAACACTGACCTTAATTAAACCCTTATTGAATTATAACCATAATTGATCCCTAACCCAAATTGAATACTAATTGAACCTTAACCCTAAGTGAATAGCAACCTTAATTAAAATCCAACCATAATCTTATTTGAATTTTGACCCTAATCATAACCATAATTCAACCCTAACCTTAATTGAACCCTTACCCTAAACATGAGTTCAATTAAGTTTAAGGTTCAAATAGGGTTAGACTTCAATTGTGTACTCAGGTATAGGATTCAGGATTAGGCTGGGGCCAGTAAAGATTAAGGCTCCTATGATAGACAAGTTAGTGTTAGGGTTCAATTGGGGCAAGGCTTAGTATTAGGGTTAGGGCTATGGTTCAATTAGGGTTTCATTAATGCTAGTTTTAGAATCATAGTTATGTTTAGGGTTGGATATAAAATTAGAGTTAGGTTTGAAGTTAATTAGTGTTAGTTTTAGGGTTGGGGTTATGGTTAGACTTATAATTAATGTTAGCATTGGGATTAGATTCTATCACTTTAATAAAAATAATCTTCTATAAATTCATTCAAGTTTTTTTTGAAATGATATAATTTAAAATATTTTCAAATTTACCTATGTTGATATATGAGAGATATAGCAAATCTAAACTCTATGCAATTTATAGTTAACTTGACATTGTGTATAAAAAGGTTTAAGTTATGAATGTTATAATATAACAAGAGCTGCAGAGCAGCGAAGTTCCTGCCATAAAGTTTTAGAATAGTTTTGTTTGTATTTGTTGTGTATTGCAAAAGCCATAGATCAAACATCAGAAATCTCAATTGAACCCATATGCTCATTTTGTTGATTGTAGAGCAGTGGAAAAAAGCATAGTAATATTCATTAGACCAAGACCACAAGGTAGAGGATTAATTGATGAAGTTATTCTTGAATCCTCTTCATAGGAAACATGACCAACTAATTGGTATTCTCTTTTAGCACTAGGATCATACAAAAGTAGAAGCAATAGTTTTAATTTTCTATCTATATTTTTTTTATTCAAGGGGTAAATGCTTTTGACTGAAGCTATGAACCGGATACAACCATTCAACAATACCACCCCAACGGGGTTTGAACCTTTTTGGAAAGCACAAAAATGCCACCTATAAACCAACACACCATGCCAATACTGGCTTAATTTGCTATATATTAACCATCTTTTACTTAATCCCCTAATTTATGAAGAAGACCCTATGGGGGATGATTAATCGAATTGAAAAAGAAGACAATTCATTATGCAATTAGTACTCCCCTGGTTGAAATTGACAAGAGGTATATGCAGTATAGAAGTTGCCAAGTCAACTTATTAAAGGCTTTGGACATATCCAATTTGATAATCATTGTAGAATAACGGTAAAATTTTGAGATATTGAATGGTTCTCCTGGTGTAGGTGGATTTGCAAGGTGTATTTTACTCTAAAGCATTATCATGAGGTCAAACACAATGATAATAAATATGAACAATATCTAAGGTATATAGAAATAAATGTCTTGTGGGCTTCAACAAGGGGTCTTTTAAACCAAATTGGCATCTAGCATGGTCATGACTTAAAAATTAACCAATATTATTATACCCTTATTAAAATTTCTACCTCTTTATTAAACCCTAATTTAAGACTAGAACTCTAACATTTACCATAGCTCTAACCTTAGCTTCAAGTTTTATTCTAGATTAATAATTTTAATCCTAACTTAAACATAAACCCTAACCCTATTTAAACAATAATAATAACCCTAATTAAATCCTAATTGAACCCTACTTGAACCTTAATCTAAATGAACCCTAACCTTAACCCTAATTGAACCATAAACCTAACTCTAATTAAACCTTAATTGTAAACTGAACTAAAATAAGCCTAATTGAACCCTAAGTGTAACTTGAACTTGATTCAAATCATAACACTAATTGAATGCCAACCCTAACCCTAATTGAACTTGAACCTTGACTCTAATTGAACCTTGTTGTAGGGGTTAAATTAGGGTTCAATTAACATTTTAGTTAAACCCCAATTGTAAGATTAACCAAAATAAGCCTAAATAAACCCTAACTATAACTTGAACTTGACCCTAATCATAACACTAATTCAAACCATAGAAGTATGACATACCATAAAAATTCAAGTTTAACCAACACTCTTTCAACATCTAGTTTGCTTTTAGTCATCAACATTAAGATAGAACTTCTGACACCATTAAGAGATAAATGTTCTGACCAAATTTGTATTACATTGACTACAATAGTGGTGTACCATGTGAAAACTCTAGGTGTTAATAATAGTAATATCTAACCCCTTTTATAGATTATGCCATGCACCTGACAATATTTTTAGATTATGACATTCTCAATGGAGATTAGGCAATCTATTGATAGACGTAATCAAGGATAGTTATAAGCATGATATAATGATTTTACTCCAAATGAGAACAATGGCATGGGTACATTAGTTCACATCATCATTTATGACATGCTCATCTAGGACTACATCGAAAACAAATTCATGCTTCTCTACATATGCTGTCAAGTCCATCTAAAGGAAAAAAAAAATTTAGTCATAATACAACATTGTGGTCTCTAAGCTCAATGCTACTATAATTGCTTTCAAAATCTAGGGAAAACTAAGTTGCTCAAATTCACTATGTTATCCAATAGATATAAATTTTTGAAACTATTTAAGGATGATCATGCTTGAGTTGTCAAAAGATAATATTTTGATAAGATTATAATATTACATGATGTTATAGATTAAGAAACGTAATTGTACTTGTTGTGTAGCCAATTTTTTTTGAGGTTGAGGTAGTTTATTTTTTATAGTTTAGAATGAACACGTGTGGATGAAAGGAATTGAGAGGAATAGAAAGAGTTTGTTGAGGTAAACATAGTTACAAACAATCTACACAGTTTGTCAGGTTTTCCTAATTGATAAGTAGATATCTACTTGAATATTAACTTATAAGGTTGAAAGGAATTGAGATGAATATGCATAGCTAGTTATGCTTTCCTACTTAACAAGTAGAGGAATCAATTAAAAAAAATATAAAAAAAATATTTCTTAAAAATCTATATTTGACTCAAATATTAAAATGCATATATTTAATTTTTATGTGCTTTGAAAATTAAAATTTGTTTTGAAGATAGTTTTTTTTCTAAAATAATTTTATGTGGCTCAAACCCATATTCTTATGAAAAGATCTTGAAGGAAATTATGTTTTTCTTATACAAAAAATTATCTAATAATTAAAATAATTTTTCTTTATATTATTTCCTCTAAATTATTTTACTCAATCAATTTATTTACAATTTTTAAAATCATATACGTTTCATTACTTCAATAAATTAAAGTTTAATATTTTATGATAATATTTTTATTCAAATATTAATATAAAAAAGGAAATCATGTCAATTTTAATTTATATAGTTATAAATATATATATTACTAATTCATACATATATAAATATAATAATTATATATATATATTTATTTTAATTCAATATAAATATTTAAAATATATATTTATAGCTGCATAAATCCACATGGAGAGTGCCAATGTACTCATATTTTAAAAATTAATAAAATTTTAATTTTATTATTAATTAATATTTATTTTAAAAAAAATTATAATATAATATAAAATATATATATTTGTCTTTACAAATATTTAAATTTATTATATATTTATATATATATTAAAATATTTAATATGAACATTTAAATTGGATATGAAAATTTAAACTTGGCTAAAACTAAACATTTTTTTTAATTTAAATGAGAAGAAAAAAATCTTTAAATTTAGACTATTTATTTAATTAATATAATAAAGTTATTTATTTACTTACTAATTATTAATTAGTTAACATGTTTTATTTCACAAACTAATATATAGTAATTAATATAAGTTGTAAATAGAAGGTGAATTATTTCTAAAACAAATATGATAGAATTTGTGATTGATTTAAATGATTAATTTATTAATATTAATTTCAATTTGATTTAAAAGTAATTACAGTTAATTTTAAAGTTGATTTTTAAAAATAATAAATATTTTATAAAAGTAATTAGTATTTATTCTAAATAATTATTGTAGTCTTAATTCATTTATTTTGCAAAACGTATCTTAGTAATTAGAGTTAGTTCAAATTTCAAAGTAATTGAAAATTTGTTAGCTTAAATATATGTTTAATAAGTGTTGTTCTAGAATTAATTTATGACAAAGAGAGGTGATTAGTATTAATTTATTTAAATTATAATACAAAATTTTTTTACAAGGTATTCAATTATTTTTAAATAATAATTAATTAATTAATATTAAAAAGTAATTTTTTTGAGTAATTGGTATTAATATTTTGAAAGAATTAGCTCAATTAAATTTATGCTACAAATCAATTTAGTATTAAAGGTAATTAAAAATAGTTGAATTTTGATGTTATATTGATTAATTAGTTAGCATTTGTTATTCAAAGTATAAATTTTAATTATTATTATTATTTTAATAATGCAAAGGAAAAATAGTAAATAAATGTTATGTACCCAATGTGAGGGGTAATTAGTAAGTAATTTAATGAAAAGTAATTTATTTTTATAATGTAATTTAATAAAAAGTAATTTATCGTTATAGTGTAATTTAATTTTTAAAATAGTTAGTATGGTTTACCTCATTGAATTATTGGAAATAAACAACCTAAGTTTAATAAAACTCCTAAAAATTAGTTAAGATTTGAAATGGAAGTAATGGAAGCACATTAATCGCTTATATCGGGTGAAATTTGTCTTCCAATTAGATTGAAGAGAATTGAATTTTGAAATATAGAAAAAATGCTTCAGATCTCATTGGTTAAAAAGAGAATTATTAATAACTTGTTAAGATTTGGTGGTGCCTATAGTTCCCTAGCAGGAACTAATAAAAAGATTCAAAATAATGAAATAGATTAATTACAAGTGAAAAAAATAAAAAAGTTTATGCTTCCTGAAAATCCGCCCTTATCACTCAAAGTTTTGTAGCCAATAAAATTGAGGAAAATTAATTTTTTAAATTTAAAAAAGTTAAAAATCTTGCATACATTTACTTTAACTATATACAAATATTTATTGTCAAATAAAAAAATTGAGTTCTCATTTGTTAAAATCAAAGTTATTAATAATTTGTTATGAAAAGTAATTTATAGTTCCCTTGGCAGGAACTAAAAAATAAATGTGTTTTCAATGTTTATTTGTCAGTTTAAAAGATGTGCCAATAATGTTGCAATCACTAATGATTAATTTTTTCTTGATGGTTAAAATAGATTGGTAAGTAAATTTATCACTAATAAGTAAATTTATAATTGATTTTTTCTTGATAAGTAAATCAATATTTCATAAATTTATCTATAATTCTTATTTAATTTTTCTTAATTATATTAAATTATATTTTATTAAATTGTTAAAAGATTTAAGTTGCTTATAAATAATTTTGTGTTTTTATAATTAACTTGATATTGTGTATAAAAGGCTTCTTGCTATGAATACATGATATTGTGAAATTATTCTATGTTAATTTAATGTTATGAATGCTATATAATATAAAGAAAAATATTTCTAATATATTTTTAATGCATCTTTATATTTTATAAAACAACATCTAAAAATAAAAAAACTTCATATCCACTGATGAAGATTTTATAGATGATTGATTTTTCTTCTATAAATATAATTTTTAGTTCCTGCCAGGGAACTATAGGCACCACCAGAATTTAACTAGTTATTAATAACTCTCACTTTAACCAATGAAAACTTGAATAATTTTTCTATTTGAATTTTTTCAATCTATTATCAATGTATAGATGCGAATTATATAACAAAATATATTTCAAAAATCAATTCTCTTGAATCTAATTGGTACACAATTTTCACTCGATATAAACGATTTTGGCGCTTCCATTACTTCCATTAACGATTATTATGGAATGGTGGCTAATCTTGCATAGTAACAAATCATACTTAGTATTTATATATTAATCTTATCACTTGTATAATCCTACATTGTAAATAAATCATACTTAGTATTCATCTATTAATCTTATATATGTAAATAAATCATACTTCATATTAATTTAAAATATTTTAAATTAAAATAGTTAAATCTATATTGATATTAATATTTTAATTTTTAAGAAGATTATAGTTTAATCAACAAATTTATATTTAAATTTTAGTCTTTTTTTAATAACTTCCTTAATTTTTAGATGTTATGGCTAATCTTATCATTCAACCTATTCATTAAATTCATACTTATATTTTATATTTTGAAATATTTATTTTATATATAATTTATATATATTTTTACATTCTTTTAGATTACTGTTATAAATTGACTATTATTTTCATTGTTTTAATAAAAAAGAGTTAAATTTTTAATAAATAATATTTTTTTAAATAATAATTTCTACATCTTAATACATAAAATGTGCTAATATAATAATTAGGTTTTTCAATTTTACCAAGTAAAGGTATATATTTTTAGTTTCCCTATAAGATGCTTTGACCTAATGACTTTCCAATTTTACAAAGTAAGACTTTTCTCTCTCTTTTTCATTATTTTAGGTTACAGACACAGTGGGTAATTATTTTTATTCTTTTAATTATATTTTGATTTTTTAAATTAATTAGAATTTGAGCTATTATGCTATACCATAACATTTATTTATTTTATTAAGAATGTATTGAATACTATTTAATAAGTGAAAAAATGTGTTGCTATAAGTAGGATGTTTTCCAATTTTAAGTGTGAATAATCCATGTGATCTTTACCTTCTTTTAATATAAACAAACTCATCATTATAATAATTAGGTTTCTAATCTTACAAAGTAAGAATTCTTTTATTTATTTATTTATTTATTTTTTGCATAGCATTTGACTACTGATATATAATTTAATTTTAATGGTTTTGTTTAGATAAAGCTACAGATTAATCTCAACCCACAAAACAAAGCAAAACAACAACTAAAAGGAGAAACACAAGCATAAACAAAGAGAGTGAAAGATAGATGGGCAACAACCTAGCACAAATAAAGCACAAAAGAAAAATACAAATCACAACAAAAATTGTTAGCCTTACCATTCAACCTATAATTTATAAATTTCTAGCCCCCAAAAAATTGTTGCTATAGATAGTATATATTTTTATTTGTTAAATAATTTTATCTCTTAGTTTTCATTTTCCCTACATACCATTTGACTAGCAATATAAATGCTTTAACTTAGTGTACACATCATTTTATTGAAATATATTTTATTAAAATTTTATGTTGGTTTCATTCTTAGTTTTGATATTTCCAAAAGAATAATTGTTTAAGACATCCACTATAACAATTAAGTTTAAAATTTCTCAACTCTAATTTTTTTATTATCTTATATTTTAATTATTAATATAAATAATTTTAATTTTAATAATTTTCTTTTTGAATCAATTTTTTATTATAATTTTTAATTTATTCAATCTTTAATACTTACCTTTTTGGATTAATCAAAATAAAAAAATATTATCTCTCCTATGTATCAATGAATTATGGTTAATGTAAGCATGCAAGATCAAAATAATAAAAATAGGGAAAATAGAAATCTAAGTCTAAACTCTAAAAAACAAATTACCACATTTTAATTAGATTTTTATATTTTAAAATAAAATAAAATTTATGTTATATATTTTAATATTTATGTTTTTATTTGAAATTTAAATAGTTACTTCATGAAAAAATAGTGTTGTAAGTAGCATATTGTTTTATTTTTTATAATTTTGAATAACATATTTTCTCTTAATTTTTGTCTCCTATGTTACCAATATAAATCATTTAACTTAGCTTGTCTATTTTTATATTTTCCATTCTATTAAATTCAAATATATAAAATAATCTAATAACAACCAAATAAATAAATATATTTTAATATATTATATTATTAATTTAACAACATATTATAATATATACACTATATAATACATATGTAAATATATAATATATAATATATAATTTTAACATCATTATAACATTATAATATATACAATATATATGTAACATATATACCATCTAAAATATAATTTAATATATTAAAACTAAAGTTGTAACAACAAATACAATCCTTAACTTAATCATTTGTTCTTCTTACACAAGAGTCCCACCTCATCAATAATTTCATTTCTAACTTCTTAAAACATAACTATTTAATAACTTTTTGGCAGGAACTTCGCTGCCCTGCAACTCTTGTTTTATTTGTCATCTACCTAGTAATATCTACTTCTCCTTTTAATGAATGTTTTATTTTACAAGGGTTGATTTAGTGCTGTCGTTGATCTATTTCCTGCAGATATCAACGGTGCCCACCATCCCGTGATCGGGAATTCAAGGATCGCGAAATCACGGGTGGGTGCCACGTGTCCTATCCGGGGGAGCTCAAGGGTTGATTTAGTGCTGCCGTTGATCTATTTCCTATAGATATCAACGGTGCCTGCCATCCCGTGATCGGGAATTCAAGGATCGTGAAATCATGGGTGGGTGCCATGTGTCCTATCCGGGGGATCAAATTTGAGCTATCGCTAACCAACTACCATTTGATCTGAGTTGTTTCCTGCCATCCCACGATGGTGCTTGGGTTGATTGCGAAATCATGGGTGGGCGCCATGTGTCTCATCCGATGAAGCCTAAAGAGTAAAGGAAACACTAGCCGGCTTTAAATGTATTAAGGGGCAGATTACTAAAGTGTTCTCGAGACGCACATGTTCTAAATCGACGGATATGTTATAATTTCGCTAGAAAAGTTGCTCAAAGGTTAACGACATGGCTGGCGACTGTGTTAAAGGAACGAGATCAACGACGCCTGCTATCCCGCGATCAACGATTACAGGGATCACGATATCACGGGCGAGTGCCACGTGCCCTTCCTAAAAGATGAAATCTGCGTGACCATTGATGAGCTGTCTCTTCAAGATTGGCAGTGACGGCCATCCCGCGATTAGGAATTTTGGGATTGTGATGTCACGGGTGCCTGCCATGTGTCCCATGCAATAAAGCCTAAGGAGTGAAGAAAGTGTTCATCGATTTTAAATGTATTACGGGGCAGATTACTAATGCGCTTGTAAGATGCACATGTTTTATTTCAACACAGATGTTATGATTTTAAGTGAAAAGCTGCTCGATAGTTAAAGGAAAGGACGACGACCATTTTTGAAGGAGTAGGCTTTATGGTAAAAAGATCGACGGTGCCCGCCATCCCGCGATGATAAATCAAAGGATTGCGATATCGCGGGTAACTGCCACGTGGCATTCCTTTGCGGCGTATGACATAGTGGGCCCCTTTATTGCCATGTTGGTGATTATGTTAGCCTGTTTTGAAGATGGCCGTTGATGATTTGATCAAACTAGAGGATCAACGGCTCAGATTTAAATATGTATAAAATTATGGTTGGAGCCATTCATGCGACTCGCAAGTGAGCTTTAATGGCGGATGAAACATCCACTGGCAGAATTTGATCGACATAAAATCAATTTACTCGTCTCATTTGTATCACAAAGCATCCAAGTATTTCGTGAAAACAGTTTTAAAGCCAAAGGTGAAATTGTGAGCAGCTGCCGCCAGAAATTGGAGTTTGTGCGAAAAAAACTGAGTTAATTTTTTCTGTTTCCCAGTCATTTTGGAACTAAATTTGGGAAAGCGGGGGGTCTGCTATGCTTGTCACTGAGTTCATTAAAATCTTTTGTTAGGGCTATTGTTTAATCATAAATTGTGAGGAATTACGGTATTTTTACTCTGTAATTTCCTATCTCTACTTAGTCATAGCCACTTCAAGTGTAACATTGTAGTGAGACCCTAGTTTGTCTAAAATGGCGCTAACCAAGCAACACTCTGGCCACATTGAGTATTTGAAAAGAAATTTGTACGATGATTTCCTAGATCAATTTCCATTATCAACAAATGACAGAAGGAAAGGTTTGGTGTTGATGCGAGGTAAAATCCTAGGGGAGGGGTTGGTGTGTAATAATTCCAACATTGCTGATGCTAGGGTTCCACTCATAGGCTTACAAATATTCAAATTATGGTATGGACAGAGAAATTTGCCTCATCCTTTTTCAAATGAATGGAGGTACGACATGGGAAAGCTGGTTGTTCCAAATGTGTTCCCTGATGTGGACTTACTTAGAGCAGTGGCTATAAGATATGACCCTATCACACGAGTAATCAGAGATAATGATGGAGGGGTTCTATTAGAAATTAATAGAGATGTTATCCAACAGACTTTTGATTTGAGTGAGCCAAGTGATGACTTGGTTCCTATTAATCTTGAAGAAATGAAGGAGGAGTATGCAAAATTGAAATCTCTTGTTAGGGTTAAGCTGCTTCCACCTCATCTGGTTAAGGCAAGGGAATCACAATTTCACATCAGCCCTAGTGACCAGGAACCCTTTAGATTGAATTGTTTTAGAAAGCCTTTCTTGGCTACTTTCTATTCACTATGTCAGATTTTGGGTTTCAGCCCTGATGCAGTAATGTCAATTACATACATGTTGATGGGGGTGCAAATACAACACCCTAACTTCTCTATAACATATGACTTCACTTCTTTTTTGGTGGAGAGGATACATGAAGGACTATTGAAGCTGCAGAATGGTGATACTGGTACTCAATTATTTTGGTATTCCATGTTGATGCATATGTTCTTGTTTAGGAATGTTGATTTCTTTGCTGAGAATATGAACTTAAGACAATCAGTTAATGGAGAAAGATTGTCAAGACGTATATGGGTTGCGCATTTGGTTCCGTAATAAGGAAAGCACCAGTTATGTGTAATTTGATAATTTTTTTGCTGCAAGATTGAGGGCTAGATTGATGGGAAATGTATCGAGGATCCCTCAGGAACTGCATGATTTCCTTAGGCCGAAGGAGAGGAAACCAAAAT
>VDFB02233509.1:0-20454 GCA_007258455.2 Sequoia sempervirens | reverse complement strand
TTTAAGGGCCCGATCAACAATCTGCTATGTTCCAGAATAACAGAAATCAAAGATGAAAACCTAAATATTTTATTCAATGACAAAATAATTCTCATACACATTCATTGAAAAGAAGATTCAAAGACATGATCTAAACCAACAAAATTGTATTAAAATCATAGAAGTTTTGCAAATAAACAATTCAGTACAATAATGGCACAGTATAATGTTTTATCAAATAGCTTAAGAAAAATAGAAAGGTCAAACAATGGAACAGTCTAAGAGTCTCATACGATAATCTAAAAGCAATACAAAAGGCATGGTGTCTTTTCCCTAATTTTTCTATATCTTTCAAACTCATTTTTGGAAGGAAGAAGCAATATATATAGCTAAAAAATCCCATTGCTTGGTAGGTCAATAACAGAAAAGATCTCGTATCTCGAGCAATGATGCCTGCAACAATCATTTCCTTTGGTCATTGTAACAAAAAAGATTCAATCCATTGAACATGGTTTCTCCCTAGAAAAATGCATCCCCTACGAATAATGGCAGTGGTCCCAGAAAAACCCTGTGTAGACAAGTGTCATCCAATCATGTAGTCAGTTAAGACAAGCGGCAGCTTGGCGGGGCATGCAATTCGTTCCTGCCTTCCCTTCAATGAAGTCCCCGTGAAAGAGACACGTGGAAATAGGTTGGGGCCTGCTCGTTGATTCCTCCTTTCATTGAAAGACTAAGCGGTGAAGACACATGGAGGCATTCTTTACTATCGACGCCGACTATGGGGTCCGCCAGAAAGTATACGCAGACAAAAGCTACGTGGCACACGGACGGGGCCCAACTAAAAAGTGAAGGGAAGCAGTCTTTAAGTGCTCATGGTGACAACACGTGGAAGCATGGTGGAAGCTAGTAATATAGTGAAGGAATTCTTTTCTATGGTGAGCGCCTAGTGGACACGTGACAGCAGTGGATTAAACTCTTCGAAAAGGGGCCTGATGATGTTCAAATAATTGAGGTGCGGGCCGGTACTTAGCAAAAACAAATCCATCCATAGGGAGCTTGAGGAATTTATGTATCTACAGGTTTCGAGAAGTATTCCCTTGAGATTGAACTTCATTTATGTTTCCCTTGAGATATTTTCTTTCTCACCCTTCCCAACTTGCTCACTTGCCTCAACCTACATCTATTAGCAAAGATAGCCTAAAACACTTGAAAGGGAGAAGAGTGTGGAAAGAATGAAAAGAATTCCCTTAAGGATCTAAACATATTCAATTTATCACAAAACCATAAGGAAAACCACTACATTCTTCCACATTTTCTTAAAACATCATATTAGAGTCATATGAGGGAAATCCCATTATCAAAAAGATCAAATTTAACCATTAAACACATTTCAAGGATTTTGAGTCACCATGGATTTTAGGGACTTAGGCCGACTCAAGAGTTCAAGATTTTGAAGGAGCCATGGATTTCACCGAAAATTAACTCCTTTTCATTATCTTTTAGTCTCAAAACCTGAGTCTCAGGGATTTCATGCAGGGAAGAGATCTTTGAAGCAATGTGTCTTTGCTCATGTTACAAGGGTTTTTTTAAGGTTCTTCATGAATTTCAAGGGATCGTGAAATATCCAAAAAGAGGAAACTTCACAGATTTCAAGGAGTTCAAAAATATTTGAAAAGATCATATTGTTTCTCTTTTAAACACGCTTCTTTTTCAAACTCACTTCGGGTTTTTAGATAGCTCGCTGATTCTAGGTAGTCATGGATTATTTCACGTAGAGTTAGTTTATGTGAAAGGGAAAATTTAGCGAAGACCATTTTGATCAATCCTTAAGAATTTTTTTAAAAAAATTGATGGTTCCAAGGATTTTAGGAGATCATGAAATCTCTGAAAGGCCAACTTCACCGACTCAACTTATTAAAGGGCTCAGGTGTTTTGAAAACTCACAAATTTTAAGTAGTTTTGAAATATTTCAAGGTGGACCGAATTTTGTGAGGTAATCATTTTAATGAGGGAAAAAGTTCCACTCCTTAACACTTTTATGAATAATGAGAACTTTAGGGATTTTAGAGATTCAAGAAATCTCTAAAACTTATGATTTTTCCAAGAAATTACTATGTCTTCATCTGCTTTTAGACTTTCTAAAGGCTTGGGGATTTTGTTGGGTTTTAAAAAATTTCACAGGAGCTAAATTTCCCTGAAAGGCCACAAATGTTTGAATTTTCACTTGTTTTATTTTCCAATGACTTAATCCTTTGAAACATGTGGGGTCTTGCGGATTCTAAAGACCTGTGTATTTTTGAAACAATAGACAAATTTCATGAGACTGCTTCTTAATCAAGTTTTGAATCTTGACAATGGTGGTTCTTTTGGATGTGACAACTGAGATTTTTTGGATCATTTTAGATCAAATTTCAAATTCATGCAACACCAATATGATTTTGTTACAAATTAAAATGAATTCATCCATACTTTTCTGTGGAAATTAATCAATATAAACATGATATAATGTAAAAACCCTAATGTTCAATGTTCAACTGTAATTGGAAGGTTTTAACATATTCACCATCAAAACAACTCTAAACAATAATTTTAAAAGCTTGAAGTAATTCATTTTAACCATTGCACACTCCAAAATGGAAACATAATAATGTGCATTATTCGTTTGAAGCTTCCACGATTTAACCCTACGTGATTTTCCATTAGAATTACACCAAAATGAAAGGGATTATATTTTTAAACAAGTGCAATGGAGTTCTATTGACCTTTCAACTGGTATATGAGGAAATGAACCTGAATTTACCCTAAAAACCATACTTGAGCTCTGCAAATCAACCTCCTCCTCGCTTGGATGCCCTAAATCACCTTCAATTTTCACTTCAAATTTACAAATGAGAAATAATAAAGAATGGGCTTGAAAATAGTTGTTTTAATCTCCTTGTACTTTAGAAATAAATTCCCCTAACAACCATAGTTGTCCATGTTGGATAACAGATTGGTCTTCTAATAATTAAATATAATGACTCAGATACGCCTAAAATGAAGACAAATATGTTACCAAAAGCTTTGGAGATCGCTATTGAGTTAGCATCTTCCTTTGAATTTTAGAAGTGCAACTCCCTCGTATGATTTGATTGATTTTTAGGTATGTTTTTGACTTGAAAGCAGGAAAGGAAAAGCTAACATTTGTGCATAACCATGACACATATGTGATTGATAAACTTAGAATAAAGACAGTGCAAATAAATCATACATAGATCACTCACTCCACACCCATGAACGATAACCAAAAAAAGATGAACAATAATTCTTTTTAATAAACGAGCTAATTGGAATTCACTAATTCTACAATGGACGCATCCACAATTCAATATAGCAGATAATACACCAAAGAATTATTACAAAAGATGCACAGGATATTTTCAATAAAAAGAAATATTGACAAATACAAAGATTTAAAATCTCTTTTACTTCTCTAATGTAAATAATGAGTTCACAGACTCAAAACATTTATGTATAGCAGACTATGTTTGAAAAGAATCAAAATTGCTCTCTATCCTCCCCCAACACTAAGTAATCAATCCCTCTTCTTAGGAAAATTTGCAATAAATAATATCCCCAAAGACCCCTTTTCAGTTTCATGTAACCGTTTCTTTAAAATTAATTACAAAACATTTAGATACCTAAAATTGTCCTAGCCTATGAGGGTAAAAGCACAATTTTGTATGTCGAATTTTTATAAAAGGAATCAACCAACAAATCGTATTCGAACTTTGATCCGTTATTAAAAGTGGTCTTTTCGCTTTGAATTTCAAAATGATGTAACCAATGAAATGTAGAACTTTGATGAAGTTATTCTTGTTATTTTTAGATTTAAAAAAAAAATTCATTAATACTTTTTTATCAGTTCATGCAAACAATTTTTGAATGCTAAAATTCTTAAAAGTGCGATCAGCCATCAAAAAATAAAATTGAAAATACTTCATTCCCATGTTTTTCTCCAAATAGGTAACTTCAATATCTTGTGCATGGAAAAAAAAATGTAAAAAATTGATGTATATTTTCTCAATAACTTTTTAAAGTCAAACTTGTCAACTGACACTCGCAATCATCAATCATTTATTTTTAATCATTTTCTCAAAAAAAAAAAAAATTATACCCTTTTAAAGAAGACTCTCTCCTCTTGTGCCCCATATAATCTTAATTTTTTTTAATATGTTTTACTTTTTTTAAAAAAATTTCTAATTAGCCTATTTTTTAACTTTAACAACCTACTTGCATTATTTTAAAAATAAAATATTAAAATTTATCAAATTTTTTTTTTAAATTACATATTCAAATTCACCTCAATTCGAAAGCCTCTACTGTGTGCTGGTATTTTTTCTTTTTTAAAACATCATTCCTCGACTAAATAAATACTTAGCTAAAGTTGAAAGTTTTAGAAAATTTGAAAACGCCAGCTGGCTGGCCAGTCCGATGCTGGGCCATAGACAATTTCTCGATAGAACAAGCTTATAGAAAAGGTTTCGGCTGAAACCCTTTCTATAGAAACCTCGCACATTAAAAAATCCAATTTCAAACCCAATTTTGAAGCGAGAAAAGGAAAATTTTAATTTTTGGGGATTCAGTTGAAACCAGTGTGCCATGTAATAGGCCATGTGGTTTCGGTCGAAACCTATTCGGCCAAAACCTTTCCAACCAAAAATATTTAGCTCAGAACTATTTATTTGGCTGAAAGTGTGACATAGTTTTGTGCTTTTACCCATGAACTAGCAGTTTAACACTAATATTCAATTTTTTCTAATGATTAAATAATGTTCAATTATTTAGTTATTATCTAAAATCATATTTCCACTATTAATTAAATGACTTTATGTTATTTAATTAATTCATCTCGATTAATCTTCTTGATTAAATAAATAAATCCTATTTATTTAATTATATTTTTAATTATTTATTCTTCTTCCTAAATTAAGTAATTACTTTAATTATTTAATCATCCCTCTTCTCTCAACATTATCCATTCATCATTAATAAATAAAACATTTTATTTATTTATCTAATTCCAACTTGCACATTCTTCAATTAATTAATTATTATTCTCTCATGCAAATCTAAATTTATCTTCTAACACTTTCTTTCACTTCACTTCTCATGCAACTAGTTAACTCACACTCAGTCTGAGTTATCTTCCACATAATTAGTTATTTAATTATGTCACTAAGTTAACTTATTCTTCTATTTTAATTAAATAGTTATCAATTAATTATTTAATTAAATATCAAACCTCCTTCTAATATTAAATAATTATCTTTAATTATTTAATTATCCTAATTTCCACCAAAATATTTTGACTTAACTTATCTAAAACATCATCCATTATTAAATAAACATTTTATTTATTAATCAATTTTGTCTTTGCACGTTCCTCAAATAATTGATTATCTTATCATGCGAAAAGCAAACTTAGCTTCTATCTCAATCATATATTGCACGTTTCTCCAATAATTAATTATATCATGCATTATTTTCTCAAATATTAACTAAAACTCTCTTTTAGTCAATTGATATTGATTGACCACTCTTCTAATCAATCACTTCTCTTAACACTTCAATCAATATCTCATGCAACCAGTTAACTAGAATCATGCAGCCAATTGCAGTTTGTTAACTGGGCAGTCAATTCCTCTCATTGATTCTCAGCCTTTGATCTCAAATCAACACCTCTTGATCTAGACCGTTGATCTAATTTCCAAAAATATAAAAAATAACCCTCCATCCTTCACATTCATTACCTAGAATTTTCATATCAAATCCATGTTCTTTGATTCTTGAGCAATTGAGAATTATTTATCATAGCATCCAAGTCATCACATATTGAAGGTTTTTGCAAACTATCATGGAGGCTTTGAGTTGAAAAATACCACATACTTTTCAACTAAGGTTAATCAAACAATGGGATGATAAGATTGTTTTGGATTTGAATTCATTTATGTTTGATTTGATCATCTAACTTTTGTTGTGAATTCATAGCTTTTGACAATTGCATTTTATTGATAAGTGGGTTTATCATTTATTTTTTTGATTTCTTTCATTAAATTGATTGTTGTATACTCATTCCATATTTTCCCTTTACATTAAATGGCACACCCAGTGGGACCCCTGTCCCTAATCTAACGTTTTTATCAAGATTTTCATAAGTTGCAAGTTTCTGGAGCGTGATCGTATTTTACAAAATTCGTAATCGTTAATAGGGTTGCTACTGTATCTAAAAAGGGTCGCTATTATATTTTAAAATTTTTGTTATTGTAGAATCAAGCCATGGTCATTTTAGAATAGAGTCGTTATTGTTGAATAGGGTCACTATTGTGTGAATAGGATTCCTTCTATCTCAGAAAGGGTTTGCTATTGCAGTTAACAAAGCTGCTGTTGTTTTTTTCCCGCTTACAAAATCAAGAAATGGTAAAATTTATCAATGTTTGTAAGCTTATTTCAATAGATTAAGGCTTCTTTAGGGCTACTAATATCCGATTTGCAACTTGTGGCATTGGGAGAACAAATTACATATTTCTTTTAGTGATTTAAAAGAACACTCACATTTAGATTTGGATGTTTTAAAATTGATGTGTATGTCTTACACTTTTGTTTTGGTGCATCTAAAAAGAACAAAAAATCACCATTGCTTTCTCAATTAAAATTTATAGTGTGCTAGAACATGTCATTTTTCTTTGGGTGTTAAAAAGAACAGGAAAATTGTATCTCATGTGGGCTTTAAAAAGAACCACTTGTTTTCCATGTTTGGTGCGCTTGCACGAAGAGACGTCTTGTATACATATCCTATCCCCTTGCATCATTTGACGATCCTGGGTGAAGAGAATTATCAAGACATATAACTCTTCCTTTTTTTTAGTAGAGGGGCCTAATTTGAGACACATCCTGTAATGGAGAACTCAAGGAGACCCTAAAATCACGTGTTCAAACGGGTTATATAAAGCATGCAAAAATGAAAGTAAGTAGCATGTATATGGGGATTTTATACCTTGCATGTCAAAATCTAGGGTGGATGTATGGGCTGCTTGGATGATGATTAGAGACTTTAGTGTCTCAAGTCTGAAGTATACTTTTAGTTTTCAATGAGTCATTAAAAACCTTGTACTTAGAGGCCAATCCAAGTTTTATAAAATGATTCTTCATAGTAGTGCATGGGAATAACATCGTTCCCCATAAGTTACTTACCACATTTAGTCTATGGTTGAGGTGTAAGGCTTAAGAGTTCATACTATTGCAAAAATCCAGGAGTATCAAGGTGGTACATGACCTTGGTATGCCCTATTCGACCCCTCCATTAGAAATGGATTATAACATCACTCTTTTGGAGGTGAGGTAAGCCTACTATGAAGAAACGTACCTTTCCTCAGGTTGTAATTGACTGATATATCTTGTTTGAGCTAGACTAGTGAACCTTATGGAAGAAGGTTTGCATAATATACCCCTTACCATTTGAGTCATTTATTGCATAATTTTTCTATTGTGTGTATCGCTTGCTCTTTCAAACAAATCAATTTGAACATCAGACCTGAACTTTCAACTTGCAAAATTGTCAAAACTATCATCAAACTGGAAATCAAGAAACAGAGTCGTACTTGTCAAAAATTTGAGTCATTGTTCATCCTACCGCATTTGTCTCAGAACTAGTCACTATTGTTCGGTATCTGCTCGTGCTTTACTAAAAATATGCTCACTATTGTGAAATTAGTTGCTATTGCTTATTCTACTCATTTTCCAATCACAATGTCTAAATAGAGCCATTTGTAATTACTGTCACTATTGCCTTTGTAGAAGCTCGGTATTGTTTCAAATTCTACTACTATTGTTTGAAAAAACTCCCACTTTTATTTTCTTGCTTAGCTCAAGTTTGTCAAAAAATTTCTTAAATATTGTCATAATCTCCTGCTTATCTATCAAATCATCAAATTAGATCTGCCTCAAACTTTATCAGCATCCTTGGACATCATTAGTCTTTTAAACCAACCTTTGCATCATCATAGATCAAACATCAAACCATCCTTTGGACACATATCAAACCTCATCATCTTGCTAGAGTTTATATCAAATCAGCTTATCATCTTGTGATCTTGTCACATTTAGTGGACATTATCCTCTCCCTAAATTTCTAGATTACTATCATCCTCTCTTACTTGCACTCACAAATCTAGTTCAAGTATAGAAATCAAACTATCCTTTATCAACATTTGAGACTTAGCAAAAAATCAATTGAATCTTGTCTATCCTTGTATCCATAGATTAGTATCATCCTTAAATTTTATAAAAATCCACTCGTACCTTCATTATAGGGTTGAGTACCAAAAACATAGCATCATTTTTTAGAAAAAATATTCCAAAAGTCCACTCATACCTTCATCATAGGGTTGAGTATCAAAAAAATAGCATCATTCACCAAGGTTTATTGTGCACATTTATGACAATAACTAGGACCCAACATAGAAAGAAGATGATGGCATCCAACACAAATAGCACTAGTGTATCTGCTCCCACCAATGTGGAAACTCAAGAAGCTCAACCATGGGGGTATGATCCTAATTAAACTCTAGTTTACCCAACTCCTCAACCACCAACTACATAGGCACCAACATTTAACACTCAACCTCCACCATTGAATGCTCCTCAACAACCAACTTTTGACCCATCACAACATAACTGATTTGAACCTCCAACATCAAGCTAAGTTTGCTAAGCAAAAGAAACAACCACCTAGTCTTATTGATGTGATCATAGAAGATGAGGATAGTGAGGATGAAATCACTAAAGAACAACTCTTAGAATACACCCAAGATCCTAAAATAAAAAATCCAATGGACAAAACACTTGAAGAAAATCCTCACACATACTTCCTAAAACTTGCACAAACTGGTGCAAAAATACCCATGGACTTTAATGTTGAATCTCTTAGAGACCCATCTCTCATTTGCATGGATGATCAAACAGTTGTTACACAAATCCAAAAACAAGTGGTGAATCCAAAGATACCACCTATCTTTTCAAAGTCAAAAGCACCCATTAATGAACAACCTTATGAACAACAGGTTGATAACCCATTATATAGGCATCCATCCCAAGTAGAACAAGCAATGGCTGCTCAACATAGTCAAGTAGATCCCAATGCTATGGTAGCCCAAAAATTTCAATATCAAACAGCAAATCCACAACTTGACATCCAACCACAACAATAGAATCAAAACAATCCCCCAACACAACAAAAAAATCCACCTCTTCAAACACAACAACCACCCATCTACCAACAACAACAAGCCCCATACCATGATCCTTCATATAACACACAATATCAATATGGATCTTCATCCATTCAAAACTCTCAACAACAAACATACAGACAACCTCAACATCAAAACTTTGTTCCTCAATAACAAGGAGTCCCCCAACAACAAGGGATTCCTCAACAATAAGGGGTTCCTCAACAAAAAGGTATTCCTCAATGACAAGGGGTCCCTCACAATAAGGTGTTCCTCAACAACAAGGTGTCCCTCACAATAAGGTGTTCCTCAACAACAAGGTGTCCCTCAACAACAAGGTACCCCTCAACAACATAGTGTCCCTCAACAAGAAGGTATTCCTCAACAACAAGGTGTTCCTCCACATGAAGGTGTTCCTCAACAACAATATACATACAACACACAAAAAGGACTCAATCCCTCATCATAATCTTGTAGAAATCTAGGAGTATCAAGGTGGTACATGACCTTGGTATGTCCTATTCGGCCCCTCCATTATAAATGGATTACATCACTTTTTTGGGGGTGAGGTAAGCCTATTGTGAAGAAACATACCTTTACCTAGGTTGTAATTGACTAATATATCTTGTTCGAGCTAGACCAATGAACCTTATGGAAGAAGGTTTCCATAATATCCCCCTTACCATTTGAGTCAATTATTGCATACTTTTCCTGCTATATGTATCACTTTCTCTTTCAAAAAAATCACTTTGAACATCAGACCTAAACTTTCAACTTGCAAAATTGTCAAAACTATCATCAAATTGGAAATCAAGAAACAAAGTCATACTTTTCAAAAAACTAGGTTGTTGTTGTTCATCCTACCATGTCTGTCTCAAAAACTAGTCGCTATTATTCAACATCTACTCACGCTTTCCTGAAAATTTGGTCGCTATTGCATTACATCTAGTGTTATGATGAAACTGGTTGTTATTTCTTATTCTTCTCATTTTCCAGTCATAGTGTCTAAATAGAGTCGCTCTTGTCATTACTAGCACTACTACCTCTATAGAAGCTCACTATTGTTTCAGATTTTGTCGCTATTGTCTAAGAAAGCTCCCACTTTTGTTTTCCTGCTTAGCTTAGGTTTGTCAAAAAAATTCTTAGAGATTTTTATAATCTCTTGCTTAACTATCAAAACATCAAATTAGATCCACATCATACTTTATCAGCATCCTTGGACATCATTAGTCTTTTAGACCAGCCTTTATATCATCGTAGATCAAACATCAAACCATCCTTTAGACACATATCAAAAACAACATATCAAACCTCATCATCTTGCTAGAGTCTTTATCAAATTAGATTATCATCTTGTGATCTTGTCAAATTTAGTGGACATTATCCTCTCCCTAAATTTCTAGATTACTATCATCCTTTCTTACTTGTACTCACAATTCTAGTTCAAGTAGAGAAATCAAACTATCTTCTATCAACACTTTTAAGACTCAACAAAACATCAATCGAATCTTGTCTATACTTGTGTCCATATATTAGTGTCATCCTTAAATTTTACAAAAATCTAGTCATACCTTCATCATAGGGTTGAGTACCAAAAACGTAACATCATTTTTTAGAAAAAACTTCCAAAAATCCACTCATAGCTTCATCATAGGGTTGAGTATCAAAAACATAGCATCATTCACCAAGGTTTATTATGCACATTTATGACAATAACTAGGTCCCAATATAGAAAGAAGATGATGGAAGCCAACACAAGTAGCACTACTGTACCTACTCCCACCAATGTGGAAACTCAAGAAGTTCAACCATGGGGGTATGATCCTGGTGCAGGAGCACCAAATTTATGTTTTGTAAAGATTGGTTCAATAAGGGCTTAAGTTGGTATTTTAACGTTTTGTGTTTATAAGACTTTGAATAAGTTCATATAGACCATTTTATAATGTAAATAGTCTTTTTAGAGGTCTTTAGGTGGTAGTGAATTTCAATTTTCAAAATTGGCAAATATTGCAAAAAGTTGTCAAAAATGTAAACTTGCTAAAAATGCAAAAATAGCAAGATTGTGGAAGACCAAGAGTCATGTAATTAAAAATATAGTTGGGGTCAATTTTCTTGGAGAGTTTTAGGTGTGTCAAGTTTAAATTTATGATGTATGGTCGAATAGAGTGGTTGTTCAGATTTGAAGAAGAAATCAATAAAAGCTCTCTTTTCTATGCATTTTTTTTTTAAATTACTGCTCCCAGCCATTGTATGGTTCCATACAGAAGTTTTAAGTGCTGAAAGCTTTTGAAATTTTTATATCTATTTGTTAGCTCCAATTTGGCTTTGGAGTGAAGTGATTTCATTGCATTTTAAGAATTTTATTGCATTTTGACTAGAGGCGGGTCTATTCAGCCAGCCAAGGGTTTGAAGGCATAAAATCAGTTAAATGACTCATTCCACCTATTGTTTCTATTTTGGATCGGTGGAATGATTACAAAAATGTTAGTATTAGGTGTAGATGTAGGAGTTTGAGCAGGGAATAAGTTTTTATGAGGTATTGATATCTACTCCCACTAAATTTTTTGAGTTTTTGCTATGAAAGTAATGGCTCCAAGTTCAAATTCATTTTAAATGCACTCAAGAAGGTTGGAGATCAGTTAAAAAAGTGTGTGTGGACCTTTTACAAGGTGTGTGAAGCTTTTGAAAAGTAGGGGAGGCAGAGTTGAGTGTTTGGGCGTGATGCCCTAGTTGACAATATTATGCATTTGAGTGAAAATTGGTGGTTATGAGAAGGAAAGTGTAGTGAGCACTTGGGGCAGAAAAATTTTAAGGTTTTTTAAGCTTGTGCAGGTCATTTGGAGAATTTTTTATTCTTTGGAAAGCTGAGATAGCACGTGGGAATAGGAATTTCAATAAACCCTCCCTAAATTTGCTAAAAATGAAGGTTTTGTCAAAAGTGCACTATATGAGGGGTTCCTTGGCTAAATGTTGTAGATTTGGTGGTTTTAGAGGCTGGTTAATGACTTTCCACAGGAATTTTGGGTTGTTAAGTTTTTTAGAGAGGTGATGCTTTGTTAAATTGGCCTATTTGGCCTAGTTGGGACAATGTAGAAGCATGAGTTTGAGAGATTTCTTCCAAAAGAGTTATATGAACTATTGAGATGTGTTTGTGTATTCCTTAAAGTTTATCTTAAAAACTATTTGGTTGGTGGGTTCAATGAGTATTTTGGTAGCTTTGGTCAAGAAACTAGGTCAACAGACCTACAAGTGAAACTGGGTGAATTTGTGAAGGATTGTTGAGATAATTTTTTAAAGGTTGCAAAGTTGTCTCTAAAGACTTAAATTGTGAATGGTTGAATGTTTTGGACCCCTGTACTACCTCAATTGGTATCAAAGCTCAGAAGGTTTGGGAAAGAGAGTTTGGTGTTTGTGTGTTTGTGTTTGTGCAGGTTGAAGAGAGAACCTAGTTGCCAAAAGACTAGGTAGAGGAAAAGAGAAGAGACCTAGGTGAGACAAAATTAAATCAGGACAAAGTTGAAACACCAGGAAGAGGTTCAAATCGAAATAAAACCATCGAGGTTAAAGAATCAGATCATCGAAAATAAAACGTCCGTCGTCGATGGTCACCGAAAGTGGTCTTTAACAATAAAGGGTCTCATTAATCAGCGTCGTTCAATCGAAATCTCAGCATCAAAGATTAATATCGTTCGGCTCGCGGAATCGTCGAGATAGGTTGGTGTCAAGACCTAATGTTGAAGAGAAGGTCAAGGATGAAATGATATTGCAAAGGTACAGTGACATAATGTTTTCTTCATTATTTGCAAAGGAGGATAGTAGTTTTTCTATTTCTTTCATATCATAGATTGGTAGCCTTGAGAAAGCAGCATATAGAGAGGAAGAATATCAGATGTGAGAGAAAAACAAAGATGCAAAGATCATGACTACATTGCCAAGGCAAAAAGCTAAGGAAATCATCTATCAATTCCTTATTGTGATAGTAATTCTGATGGGAAACAAACCAAAGTTCAAATGAAAGGAGGACAAGGTGTTGAGGTAGAAATTGGGATACATCAAAGCATGAAGGATCTAATTCTAGGTGACAAGACAGGTAGGAGGTTAGTTCGCTTTGACAAGTTGAAACCAAAGGTGAAAATTAAGACCAATTGGAGTTGTTTCAAAGAGGACAAGAGGCAGTGCATAGAGGAAATCAAAGAGGAGCATATAGAGGATGAATACTTGTTACTACCCTCAATCCAAGAGGTCTTGGAATTTCTTTTGGTCGGGAGTTTGGTGCAGGAGCACCAAATTCATGTTTTGTAAAGATTGGTTCAATAAGGGCTTAAGTTGGTATTTTAATGTTTTGTGTTTATAAGACTTTGAATAAGGTCATATAGACCATTTTATAATGTAAATATTATTTTTAGAGGTCTTTAGGTGGTAGTGGAGTTCAATTTTCAAAATTGGCAAATATCGCAAAAAGTTATCAGAAATGTAAACTTGCTAAAAATGCAAAAATAGCAAGATTGTGGAAGATCAAGAGTCATGTAATTGAAAAGACAGTTGGGGTTAGTTTTCTTGGAGAGTTTGAGGTGTTTCAAGTTTAAATTTATGATGTATGGTCGAATAGAGTGGTTGTTGTTCAGATTTGAAGAAGAAATCAATAAAAACTCTCTTTTCTATGTAAATTTTCTAAAAATTATTGCTCCCAGCCATTGTACGGTTCCATACAGAAGTTTTAAGTTCTGAAAGCTTTTGAAATTGTTATATCAATGTGTTAGCTCCAATTTTTCTTTGGAGTGAAGTGATTTCATTGCATTTTTACTGGAGGAGGGTTTGTTTAGCCAATCAAGGGTTTGAAGGCATAAAATGAGTTAAATGACTCATTCCACCTATTTTTTCTACTGTGGCTTGGTGGAATGAGTCCAAATATTTTATTATTAGATGTATATGTGGGAGTTTGAGCAGGGAATAATTTTTTATGAGGTATTGATTGCTGCCCCCAATGAATTTTTTGAGTTTTTGCTATGAAAGTAATGGCTCCAAGTTGAAATTTGTTTTAAATGCACTCAAGAAGGTTGGAGATCAGTTCAAAAAGTGTGTGCATACCTTTTAAAATTTGTTTGAAGTTTTGCAAGAGCAGGGGAGGTGAAGTTGAGTGTTTGGGCATGATGCCCTAGTTGACAATATTATGCATTTGAGTGAAAATTGGTGGTTATGAGAAGGAAAGTGTAGTAAACACTTGGGGCAGAAAAATTTTAAGGTTTCTTAAGCTTGTGCGGGTCATTTGGAGCATGTTTGATGCTTTGGTAAGCTGAGATAGGGTGTAGGAATAGGACTTTCAATAAACCCTCCCTAAATTTGCTAAAAATGAAGGTTTTGTGAAAAGTGCACTCTATGAGTGGTTCCTTGGCTAAAGGTTGTAGATTTGGTCGTTTTAGAGGTTGGTTAATGACTTTCCATAGGAATTTTTGGTTGGTAAGTTTTTTAGAGAGGTGATGCTTTGTTAAATTGGCATATTTTGCCTAGTTGGGAAAGCATAGAAGCATGAGTTTGAGAGATTTCTTCCAAAAGAGTTATATGAACTATTGAGATATGTTTGTGTATTCCTTAAAGGGTATCTTAAAAGCTATTTGGTTAGTGGGTTGAGTGAGTATTTGGGTAGCTTTTGTCAAGAAACTAGGTCAGCAGACCTACAAGTGAAACTGGGTGAATTTGTGAAGAATTGTTGAGATAAGTTTTTAAAGATTGCAAAGTTGTCTCTAAAGACTTAAATTGTGATTGACTAAATGTTTGGACCCTCGTACTACATTAGTGATAAAGTTATTTTTTTTATTTTGCAAGAAAGGAGGGAAACTTGCGTGGGAATTTTGTTTTTTGGCAAAAGGATTGAAATAACACAGGCTCATGAGGAAAGTTTTAGTTTTAAGAGGAAAACCCTTGTTGCTTTTACCATTCCAAGATGGATGCCTCCTCTCATGTTTGTTGCTTTGAAGAGGAAGGTTGCAGTGTTTCTATTTGAGTTTCATTTAGCTAAGATCATGGGGCAGCTTCATGGCAACGTTTCTAAGCATTTTCAATCTTCATTTGCACAGTTGGTTGTTTCCTTTGTCTCTTTTCTACGTTTTTCCATCTTCCTGGGGTTGCTTTGTTTCATTTATGAGTTACAAAAGGCAAATAAGGGAGTGTTCTTTCTTCATGTTCTTGCATATCAATGTCTTCTTTATCCATTTGAAGAATCTTTCCCTTATTCCCATGGGTTAGGGTTTTATTTCGTGTTTGATGTGCATTTCAGTTTGAAATGCTGCTTTGTAGAGCTTTGTTTTATGTATTATGGAGGTAACATTATGCAATAGAAGTTTTCAGATTCAAAACCCTTGCAATCTAGCATTTGGACAATGTTTCAAATCATTATGCTTTGGGATCTAGGGTTTCAAGAGTGCAAAAAAGAGACAATGGTTTTGTTTTAGGGATATTGGCTTGTTGCATTGCCATTAAAGCCATTGTGTTAGGTTCATTAAGGAGGCAGTAGTCATAAAAAATGGAGATCAATCTAACTGTGCATCAAAATGAGGATCTAGTCTCTTTGACAAGGAATGGGAATCAAGTCACTATGAGGGTTAGTGAGTTCGTAGTGGTTGTGTGCATTAATGAGCTTATTTTGGTCTAGAATATTGTGTGCAATAATTTTTTTAACTGTGCCTCTCCATTGATAGTTAGCTATAAAGTTGAAGATAGGTACCTTGGTTTGAATAGCAAGGTTTCTAGCCTTAAAAAATGTAGTTAAATAGTCATTTTAGTTACCTACTAGTAGATCTCCTAATGATAATGAGGGTAGTTTATGTGCTTTCTCCATCATTCCAATTTTCAAGCATAAATTAATAGCAACCACAGTTAGAGCAACAAGGAACAAAGGGAATTTTCAATGCAAATCTCATGTTGTTTTATGAAATATTCCCACTACTAGGGTTTATCTGATACAAAAATTTGTATTCTAAAATTGATGAAGTTCCCTAGGGTTTGGAACTCTATATTTTCCCTACTTTCACAAAGGGTATCAGATTCAAGTATTCAAGTAATTGTTGCTCATTTTCCTCTACAAAATCAAGAATCATTTATTGATGAATTCTAATTAATTTGGATATTGCTATCCAATGCACTGCATAAATGCTGCCACTCTAGCTCGAAATTATTGCACCCAAATTAGGTACAGAAGCATATTGGTAATTTATATAAATGTGAGAGGGTGATTAGATTAATTAAGATATGGTAAGCTTGGGAGGTTGGTTAAATGTTTCAGATTTCTGGAAACACAAAAAAGCATTAAAATGTACATGGAAGGATTAACAAGTAAATATACAAAATTCTAATTTTTTCCTCCAATTTCACATCATTCTTTTTCTTAAATTTCTGTAGCCTACTTACTTGAATGTTTATAACTTTCATTTCCAGTAAAGTTTTAGATATATATGTACACAATTTAAACTGCCCAAAATTGGTTGCATTCTATTTTGCTTTTTCATTGCTGTTTGAAAGTTAAATTAGGTACTAGTTGGATTCAGTTCATTTTGCTAAGAGGTAGCATAGACATATTGGGTTATATCACCTTGTGAATACCCTTGTATGAATTACAATTCTTATTTTCATACAAGAGGCTTACTTTCAATCCTTGTTTGATTCAATCAAATTCCTGTCTGTCATACCAGATACATGGTGGTTGCTGAATGTAACACACATTTTCATATTTTTCTTTTTCTTATTTGTTTCTGATGGAATGATTAGAACTTGAGAAAACTAAAAGAATGCAAGGATGAGTTTAAGGAATTTGGAAAGGAAAGATGTCAAATATCAAGAAGATCTCAAGCACATAAAGCAAAGGAAAGAAATTATAAAAAAATTTAAAAGGTAATGCTTTTCATTTTATTATTTTCCCATATAAGAAAAAGCTTGACATTCTAATTAATTTTGATTTTTTGAATTAGAAATAACATCTATAATGTTGTTCCTAAAAATAGAAAAGGATTGGAAATGTCTCCATCCCAATGACCTCAGAAAATTTCCTGTCAAGCCAGTAGAGTAAGCAGTTTTCTGCAACATAAGGAAAGTTTCAGAATTAATCAAACTTCTTCTTTCTGGCCAGGAAGCTTTTTCTTAGACAGTGCGCAGAATTTTACATCTATATAGTGGAATTTATTGTATAATAATAAAGTATAAGCCTTCAGTTCTTAGTAGAGGCTGCTCTGCTGAAGTTTGGTTTTCTAAGGTTTCAAAGAGCTTTGAGATCTATTCAAAAATGGGCACTCACTATCTCAGGAGAAAGTAATAATTTTTTATTCCTAACTTTCAAAGAAGAACCTTTTCCATTGTGTCGAAGGTTGTTAATTCTTTTCTTGTTCCCTTTAAGTTCCTTTCAATATTGAAATTTTGGATAATATTAAGTGGATAAATGCCCTCGCCCTCCCCCATTCCATTAACCAAAATCTTTATGAACTGCTGGCTGGTAGCCAAGAGTTGTTTGATTATCTAGACCTTAAATGAAATACTAAACTTGCTTCCTCTGAATGGAAGAACAAGTTGTTTTGGATTAAAGGAGGTTGTTTGCTCAATTGTGTTTTGAAGTCATCCCTTCTATTGTTGTTTCACATGTTACACTGCTACTGGACATATCAAAAGAGGATTTCTTTGAGCTACTAAACCATGGTTCTTTCACCTTACATAAAGAAGACATCAAACATGCTGAGTGGTGGCTAGACTTCGATAATGATAAGAAACAGGGTAATACTCCTGGGTTTGCTGATGTGGGACAAAACACTGTAGGCCCTAATCTTATAGCTTCTCCTATTAGCACTAAAATGCATGGACAGATTGACCCCGATTCTGTTCTTGATGATTGGATGAGTGATGACAGATTTTAATAGTTGTTTGTTGATCATTGCATAGATCAAAATGCTGGCTTTTCCTTGGTTGAGCATCTAACTATGGATCAGGATTATGTTGGAACAGTTTGCACAAATAACTTTATTAAAAAACTATAACAAAAATATGATTAACTTTGTTCTTAGGATATAATACCTGATGTAAATATCTGAAGTATGTTAATTTGTGATTCAAAGAAGACTAGTATCTATTTTTTGAGAATGTTTCTTCTGATTTTGATCTTATGACCCAGGGTGCTGTTAGTAGTTCATAATTTTGTTTACTAGCTTTCTCTTTAGCTTTATTCTTAGGATATAATATCCATGTTCTTGTTTGGTGGGGCATTCTACACGAACACCTCATCGACATAAAATCTCTAAACTTCTTTCTTCTATGGCCTATGGCCTCTTAAATGATTCTAACAGTGAATTCAAAGTCTATTTGAGACTTCTTTCTTGACAATATGGTAATGTAGTTAGTGATCCTATTTACATGCTATATAAAGTAATCTGATTACTCATTCAGCATGCTATTATTCAGCCTCATGAGGAACCATTTTCTAGCACTCCTCACTATGCATACATGGCTATATCTTTCTATTTTTGGTGCTTCATTGTTTACTTTTGGGTCTAAATGGAATCTATCTTCATATTGTTAGTTATTTCTATGTTTTTGATGTTTCTCCCCTATTTTCAAGGTTGAGCTCTTTAGTTTGATGGTAGATTGATCTTGTAAAAGGTCACTTTTGTAATTTCCTTTGTTGGAAAAACTCTTTGGTTACTTTCTTTTAGTACCAAGGGATTGGAAGAATTTTCTCTCTTCTCTACTTCCCCTAGAACTATATGTAATTCCTTCTTATTTTAATATAATTTTGTGGCTTAGCCACCTTCATTTAATTTTAATTTTTTTGTAGTATGCTTTTTCAATTTGTGACTCAAAGAAGAGTACTATCAATTTTTGGGAATGTTGCCCCCTCGCATTTTGATCTTTGATCCTGATGCTGTTAGTTTAGCAGTTCCTCATTTTGATATTTTCTTGCATAGGCATAATTAAACAAGCATTAGAGTATAGTCTTGCGATGATCAAAGGGACAATAATAATGATCACCGCAACACCGCATTGTACTTAAAGTTTATTGCTTGGTTCTTCACGGGAATGTGGGAGAAGAATGCGAGTTGCCGCAATACCACACCATGTTTTGGGATTTTGGCTTGGTCGTTGTGGTGAGGTGGTGATGCAGGGGCATCGAATTTTGTTTTTGCATCAAACAATAGTTGAAATGCAAGATTGATATAACTCAATATTTAAAGTTTGTTCGTATTACATGCAATAATTCCCAATTTTTCTCTTCTTGTTAAAGATTTTTCTTTGAATCTCTTAAATGCAACCTCTACTTTTTAATTAATGGTAAATCGAATCGACCTTTGAGGAGTTATGTTTTGTCATAAATAGAAATAAAAGATTCACGACCATCTTGGACATTCGGTTATTACTGTTCAATTGGCACATAATGTGAATCAATTTGGTACTTCTTAGTATTCGACAATATACGCTCCTTTTCCAACTATTCCTTGCCATTGGAAAAATACAACAATCAATTTCTACACCATTCCAATCTTATGGAAATATTCTCTTGTAAAACTGCATATTCATCTCTGCAGAAATATCTATTATCCAGTATCTGTAATTACCAAGATAAGCTCAATCAATCTTGAGGATTACTCAAAAAGATTAAAACTAGAAGTTTCCTCAATCTCACATTTTTTCTTGCCCAAATATCTTCACCTTAATCCATGAAGCCTCTTGGTTGTCTCATGAAGATTTTCTCTTCCAAACAAACATTTTATAGCATGTTTGTTATCTCCAACCATCAGTATCACCCTAATTAAAGTAACTCTTATAACTGAAGTAATGGTATCACAGTAATCTTCAGATGCAATTATGCAACTAGAGCACTCTCAGTAGTATAGGTAATCTATTTAAAGAGTCTACATTATTGTGGGTTTTGGAGAGTTGATTCAGAATGCACGAAGGCTAATAGTGCAAATTTTGAGCCCAAAGAAGACCACGACAAAGCCATCGACCCTAGGTATGATATATCCAATGCGAATATGTCTTAATGTTGTCAACATATGACGGTGCACGCATGACTCTCTTTTATTTTACCAAATATCTATTATCAATTAATATATATTGTAAAAGTTTAATGAGTGAGAATTTGCGGTTAAAGTAGTAGGTGCAGATATGATATGGGACCCATCACAAATGTGACAAGATTTTTTACCTTCTTAGGAGAACAGAGGGAATAAAG
>VDFB02233507.1:0-12984 GCA_007258455.2 Sequoia sempervirens | reverse complement strand
TTGGCCTTCAAGTCCATTCTATTCTCTATCACATCATCTTTTCACAACTTCTTCACATTCTCAAGCATTTTTTCACTTCACCTTCTCACAATTCCAACAATCTCTCCATTTTTCACAAGTCCATTGAGCATTGCAGCAGCTAGAAACTCCGTCAACTTCACTTTTGTACGTGTCGCTCTACCACAGAAGTTGCGAGCTTGGAATCTTGCGAGACCTCCCTTCATCACCGTTGTGGCTGCGGTGACTTTGCCATGTTCTTTGCTTGCATTCTCCCTTCATTGGTCTTGAGAGCCTTTGGGTGGAGGTGGTAATGTTTCACATTCCTCCTTTGTGATTTGATAGAGTAATTTTATCTTTTGTAGTGTTCAGTGTACTTCTTTCAATCTCCTTTATCGTATTTTCTACTTCGTTGCTTTCTGGTTGTCCGTAGAGGTGGAAACACCAAAGCAAGGGTTTGACTGAGGCAAACCCCTATATAGCCCCAACAATTTTCCCCTCTTGCTTGTGTGTAGGTGAACGTGTGCATGGAGCTAGCTAGCGAATTGGCATTTTTGTGAGATAATATTCATCACCCTAGCTTTTATTTACTTGCTTTATCATCTCTGCCTTTACTTTTCGTACTTCATCATTCTGTTTACTTCATTAAAATCAATCAGCTAGGCTGTCAGTAGGTTTCTAGCCTTTTCCTCACTGTATTTCTTGTTTTTTGGCCGTACGAACGACAACGCGCCAAAAAGATGCTAGCACGCCGCGCTGTCATCCCAGACCCGCACTACTGTCGGCGGTCAGAGAGTTGTCTGAAGTACAATTCGGACTCCAAAAACCGGCTCGTTTAGCCCCAATTAGATTTTCGGGACTGTAGAGTGACAAGCACTTGAGAGTGCTCTTCATTCTCGATCCTCATCCCAAAACATCCCTTTAGAGTGAGGTAAGTTAGGGCAGCCCTCCTCTCTCAACTCTCTGTGACCTAGAGCCTTGACGTGGTTGGTCCCCCTCTCTTACACTTTCCCAATCCAATTTTTTGACTGATTCACCAAGGTATGCTCTGCCAAGGCACATGCAAATGACTGAGATTGTGTCCCAAAATCAACCCATGAAGAACCCAACAAAAAAATTGCATACCCTTCCCACAACCTCTACAAATCACATTTAAAAAAAAATAGAAATCTTGTATTATAATGGTGTCCCTCTACAAATCCAAATCTCATGTCCTCCTTGAACAAATTGGCGACATCATCAAACAAATTGATAGCACCATCAGTTTCCCTCATTTTGTAGGCATTCGGTGACAAAACATGAAAAGGGGCAACTTTCACATGTAGTTAAAAGATGCTTTCAAGATGCTTGACAAAGACGAAATATGCATGAATTATGTCACTAAATTCTCTCATATCCTCACCAACATTGGATAGAAGCTCAAGCACTTTGACTTTGACGAGTGAATTTAGGAGGTTAAGATAGATTTTGAAGGTAATATTTCTTATAAGGAAATTATATAGGATGATGGCCAAGTGATTTTAGGTTTTTTGGGTCTGTGTAGTGAGTATCTTGCCTTTATATTTTTTGGACATTTAGAAGAGTTACTATTTTAAAACGAGAGGCTTGAAGAAATTCTACTATATTTCAACCCATATCAATTCAATGGTTATTTATAACCATTTTAATGGTTTTTAAGTATATAATATTTTCTTCTATTTTTCATTTAATTGGTTTTAGTTTTCATCAAATGATAATGGGCTTTTCTAAGGAATGTGAGTGTGTGTATAATGATTTTGAAGTGTATACATATAGTATTTTCTTCCATTTTTCCTTTAATCAGTTTTAGTTTTCATCAACTAATAATGAACTTTTGTGAGGAAAGTGTGTGTGTGTGTGTATACATATATATAATGGTTTGCAAGTGTGTATATAGTCTTTTCTTACATTTTTCCTTTAATTAGTTTTAACTTTCCTCAATTGATAATGAACCTTTGTGAGGAATGTGTGTGTGTGTGTATATACACACACACTTCCATTTTTCCTTCTGTTAGCTTTAGCTCTCCTTAATTAATAATGGGCTTTTGTGAGGAATGTTAAGTTATTTATATATTAATTGCTTAAGAAAAAGATCTTTTATGGTTTAAAAAAATTAATTATAGGCATTTAAGGATATAATGGGGATATAAAGAGAATTGGATACAACTAAGGTTATATGTGTGTATGTGTGTTATATTTTTACAAAACCCAAACCAAATCAGGTAACTTATACATACATACATACATACATATATATATATATATATATATAATACAGCTACCAAACTCAGGTTTAAAAAAGTAGCAAACTGCAGTACACCAACCAGCAACCTAGTCGTCAATTCACGTTGTAAATACATATCAAAATGCTTATAGGCTAGACCAATGATTATACAAAACAGAAACATAAATCTGAGAGATAATAAATATGGCTTCATCTTAGCTGTTTGTCGTGCTGCAAGATAATATCACCCATAGCAACAAAAATCTTTTGGGAAAAAATCAGCCAACCAAAAGTTCAGCCGTCCCGGGGACGGGGGGGATGCACAGGGGATGTCCCCTTGCCATCCCTGAACCAAGCAAATCAACAGGAAACGGCCGGAAACATCCCTGTCCATTTGGGGACGTCCTACCGTCCCCAGGATGGCTAGCCGTCCCCAAACAGACAGGAACGTTTCAGTAGCAAAAATAACATAAAAAACTAATGCTTTTATGGTTCTTTGATGCAGATTTGCATATATTTTGTGTATGTTATTGTATATTTTTTGTTTGTATTAGATTTGCATATATTTTGTGTGTATGGTACTATATATTTTTTGTGCATATTACTATATTCCTTGTGTGTCTTCAGTGTGTGAATAGCTTTCTACCCTACTTTTCTATCCAAAAGCCATTGTTGTACCTTAAAGAATGTTATAGGCCTAACAAATTTGAGGTTTCCCCACTGCATGCCTGTTTGTCGGAGCTCTTTTGAATAATCATAAAATGCTTGTGCATTTTTTGTTACCAATGTTAGGAAGCATACTTCTCGATCCATCTTCAAGGTAATTTGCTTCGTGTGTCAAAAGTAGTTTGAATAACTGAGAAGCATCAGCATCCAAGGCTAAGAAGTTATGTACTCTGCCTAAGAGATTTGCACTATTGGGGTTTTCTTGTTTTTGTTACTTTTGAACCATGTTTTTATTGATGTTTGAGACTGCTGTTATAATGCTTTATTGACATTTATTATGCTGTTATACTACTGTTCTCTTGATTTATTTACATATTGATATTGTTGTTATCAGATATTGACATATCTCTCTTTCCCTCTCTCTCAATAATATATTAATAAATTTTGAAAAATTCATATATATATATATATATATATATTCGTATATCGCCGTCCCCTCGTCCCCGTCCCCAAAACGCCGTGGAACATAGTAGAAAATAGATTTTGTTGTTTATATTTATATCATTGATTACATTGCATTCCACATCTTTCAAAGCATTAATTCACAATCATGTGATGAAAAAGTAGCCAATGGTTCTTGCTAGTTGCTACTATAAATAGAGCTATGCTAGAGGGATGCAAGTCCTGATCAAAGTATCAAAGTTGGACTCCGCTAGGATCTCAAAATCCTCAGCCTCAAGAAATTCATCACCAGCAATCCACTCATTGTCTGGATCAAAAATTGCCTCAAAGAAATGTGGTCTCATGGTGATGGAATGCCATAACAGTCAATAGCAACCACATTTCTTTGAGGCAATTTTTGAACCAGTTCACTGCCTTGTCTATGCTACCACATTTTTCATACATGTCTACCAAAGCATTTTATCAAACAGTTGACTGCCTTGCTGCTATGGCTAAAAGACTAAAACAAGTGCTTTCGAATAAGCTATGGATGCTTGGAAAAAATCTATCAAAGCATAATAGTAAACAAGAAGCTATGGTCTCATGGGTTTTTTTTGCACGAAAATCAGTGTGATTTTATTCGCATTGTTTTGCAGACTTTAAACGCGTTTTTTTGGCAATTTTGCAGTTTGAAATGGGAAAAATAGTCACCAATGAAATAAAATTGAGCTACCACTTCCAATACATTTAATAAGAAAGTCTTCCAACTAAAGGGAAAAGTCCCTCATCTAACAGCACTTGGTTAAAACAAGTTCAAAAACCTAGCTAACAAAAACCAGAGACATTCAATAAAATGGACTAATAGCCAACATTTATCTTTTTCTTATAGTATCTTTCACTTATGCTAACATGCATAAACAAAAACAAAAACCTAGCTAACAAAAACAAGAGACATTCAATAAAATGGACTAATAGCCAACATTTATCTTTTTCTTATAGTATCTTTCACTTATGCTAACATGCATAAACAAAAAGTAACAGTGGTGAGAGTTTCTAAGGATTCAAGTTCTACCTTTGCGCCACTAGAGGTGTGAATGTTCTCATCAAGTTCCTGCAAAAATCCATGTTATGTAGTTATTTTAACTCTGTTCATTTAATAGGGGAAAAATTGCGTCCAAAACCAACCATTTTATGGTGTTTATAAAGATGTCATCAAAACTGTATGACACAATGCCTATAAAAATTATCTAGTTATATACCTTCAAACAGAATGTTTTTGGTCCAAAAGAACTTTTAAGTTCGGGAAAAATATTTCCTGCAAGATTACCTGAATCTTCTTCAGCAAGTTAATGTTGACGTCATCTCTACTGTACTTTTTAGGATGCCATTTTCCTTCCGACCAGTCCACATGTGTAACAGACCAATTTGTAATTCCAGACGGGTCCATCATCTGAAAAAGATATATCTTATAAGGCCCAATTAACAAAGAAGAGATGTTTTTTATCAAGAAATGAAATCCAAAGAAAACAAATAGCAAAATGCTATGAGCAAGACCAAGTTTTATGAGCTTACATGGAGAAAGGTCTGAACATAATGCTCATCGGGATAGCAATTATGTGTCTCTGCACCTGGCTGCAATCAAGACATATTCACCAGCCAGTTTCCATTACTTTGTTATACAATTTCTGCCATGATTATAGACATCATCGCCACTAAAAAATTACAATAAAATGAGAAATCCACATGTTCCTCATAATTGTATGATTCTAGCCACATGAACATTGCAGTTGCAAATTGCATAGTCTACCCTAACAACTTAGCATGCCAAAGAATATATCAAAATATAGGCACCTGGATTATTGCCAATAATATTATCAGAAGCCTTGTCATCTAATGTTTTACTGGCAATATTGTCCAAACACAATGTTCTGAACTCTGATGAAGACCTATTATGTCATCCTAGTTTCTAGCAAAACATGTCAAATAGACCAAGTGAACGTAACATATAGTGGCAGATGACAAAACTTCTGTGAACTCAAACAAATCAGGACTTGAATTTGGCAATCCCGGATATCCAAATGGTTTCAAAATATAAAAAATGATTAGGAGCTTAGAGTAGAGATTCTCAAGTAAAATGACAAAAGCTTATAGTCAAGACCATTCATCAAATGTAAACAACACATCTTTGAGATCAAGTTTTTGTTTGTACCTTAGCATATCCAGACAAATCAAAATAAACCAATCTTCATAAAGGAGAACTTTAAATCTTTACTGTGATGTCCCCGCTCTAGTCAGTTCTCGGGAACAATGTTGTTGGTGTACGTTTTATCATCCACCGAACACACAGAATAAAATGTCCAAAGACACTCTATCCTCTCTTGAAAAACCACCGCGTATGCTAAGATTGCGAGAAGATCATATGGTGATTCCAAAGTTTCTTTTGTTGGGTCTCGACATGTGGATAAGCTCAATGGGCGTTGTGATTTGCTGGTAATAAACAAGGGGACTTACGTTAAAGAACTTTTCACAAGTGTGGGACTTAGGCTGATTTATCATTAAAGGATTTCTTCACTTAGGACTTTCAATATGGATCTCAAAAAAAATAGCAAAAAGGATAAGGGTTTAGGGGAATCTATTCTACACTTAAGAACTTAAGAGACAGTAAGATCCGGTGAAGGGGATAAACCACACTTTGTTTCGCCTCCTGCTGGACAACATACGCAAAATGGGTGCAATCTTTAAGGGGTGTGATAATAATTTTCAAACCTCGAATGAGGCTGAAGTTAAGCTTCCACAATTATAAGCTCAGGCTAACTTTACGCATCGAATGCAAATCATCCATTCGAAAAAAGTATGAGCAATACTTCACCATTGAATCATTACGTTCAATCTCTCATTCACTTAACCAACTTTCAAAGCAAATTCTACTTAATCTAATTCTAACTTTAATCTATGGCGGAAGAAGATATGCAACCTCGCTTACTATTTGACAATAAAAGTTATTCAAAGCAAATCATGCATAAGAGCTTTTATTATTCGAAATAGTCTCAATGCAACAATCTCATACTCTGTCTCCACACAAATGAAAGTGAGAGAGCACCAGTTTATATAGAGTTACAAAAATCAAACGAAGGGCAGAGATTAAAACAATATCAACGGCCAAGATTATTACAACCCAACCCTAATTAGGGTTGCCCAAAATAACATGAGTTATCAACTAGTAATCAATCAACAAAGTGGCAGTTGCAGCTATTATCTAGGAGAGGCGTCCTTATCCTTCTGAGCAGCATTGCGTTCGATGAATCTGGACACTACTGCGGTGACCTCCTCCATCATGACAGGTGGCAGCATGCTAATCCGGAATTCAAGTCTGTCCAACTTCTCAGCACATTTGGCAAAAGTATTTTCCCAATCTACCTCCTACTTCCCAAAATCATTTCGGATGGCTGAGAGTCTTGCCACTCTAGCAAAATCTTGTCTCAGAAATGGTCCAATGGCCGAGAAGAAAGTCTCTTGAACTTTACGCCTCAATCTCTCCAGCTGCATGTCGTTCTCCCGGACAATCTCGCTGTCGAACACTTCTGCAGCTGTCATGTAAATCCTTTCCTAGATTTCTTTGACCTGCTCTTCAATTCTTAGCCCATCCACTTTTGCCTTCTCCAAAACTTCTTCTCGTATAGTCACTGCCCAAAACCAGTGATGGAAATCATATGCTGCTCCTGCAGCAATCACCTTTCTATCAACCAACTCCTCCCTTGGAGTGCCTTTCAAGATCCTAAGGCTTGGAATAAGCCTCTCCTGCATGTCCAGGATACATTACCATGTCTCTGCCATATCCATAAGTCTGGAAAGAAAAGAAGAGGTCCGCCCATAGGCAAGTGCCAGTTTTTCCATGAATGAGGTTGCTTTCGTGCCTTCGCTCACCATCCAGTCCTGAGCTTCCCTGGCTGTAACCATTCCGTGCTCTACATCCTTGGTCACTTCCCGCAATGAATTGAGGAGAAGAGGAGCTACCACATTACCCTGATCAAGTGGCTGGGTCAAATGCTGTATGTACTCCTTAAGGCGTTCAACCTCTTTTTTATACTCTTTCTTCTTAGCCACTTCTTTTTCCAAACTCGCTTTGATGGTCGAGACGGAATTATCTAATTCCTCCACTTCTTGGCCTTTTGAGGTTGGGCCAAGATCTACAATGGTTATGGCATACTCTTGAGGAGTAATCTCATCTTGTGGCTTGTCCACTGTGGGTACTGCAACGTGTACGAAACGGCTGCCTGTCTCGTCCCTTTGAATAGTAGAGAATTTCTTGGCGGGCTTTTTGACTGCAACTTGCTCCAACCTAGCCAAGAAATCTGCAGTATCATCCTCCTCTTGGGCTTCTGCAAGTGGTTGAATCTTCATTCTTTCTATCAACCAACCTGGAATGGTCGGCTGCTCGACTCCATTTTCTACCTGAACCTCTTCCTCATTCGAAACATCCACAACCTCCCTGAGAGCGGAAATCATTCCCTCCTCGAAGTCATTATTCTGGACTTCTATCTCATTGTCTGAACCAAGTATTTCCGTGCCTGTAGGTGACAAGGGCTCCTCATCATCCGGCTGAATAGGTTCATCGTTCTCTTCTTGAACTGTAGGAGGTACAGTGGTTGGCTGTCGGCTGCGTCAATATTACAGGGATGCTTCGGCAGGGTGTTCCACCATGTCTCTTGCGAGGTTACGTACTTGGTGCTGCTTTCCTGCTTCTCTCTCTAATCACCGGTACATTAGATGCATCGTGAAGAATATGATTTTTGATACCATTTCGGTAGATCATGCATTGGCGTTGATACTGCCTCATTTCTGGACGCTGATGGTCAACCCACCGCGAGGAAGTGCCGGCTACACGGCCTCATTGGCGTTTGCTAAAGTCCCACGTAATGCTGGGAGTTACGACCATCTCACGCGGGGAGGAAGAGGTGTTCTCGCTGGCGATGGTGGATATAGTTCCCATCATCTTGTAGCCCGATTGCAGGTGCCCTCGAAATTGCCCTCTTGAGTCTAGTATTAGGACCCTGTCTCAGATCTAACTTCACTCATCGTAAATCGAGCCGAAGTCTTCGGTTCACTATGTTGTACCTTCTCCCCTCCTTGGGATATTATGATGTTGGGTCAAAGTTGATACAATGGACTTGTAGGCTGTAAATGCGTTTCCCTTAGTTTCCAATCAGCACTCTCTCTGACTACTGTGAGGGACAAAGGAATTCAACTATTCAGATGAACAATGGGAATGTAATAGATGCCTTCTTGGTTGGCCTCTGAATGTTTTGATATTCTTCTAACTGCCTCAGGACTTCGAGCAAAACCATCCGATTTGTCGGATAAATGGGCAACTTGTAGGGGTTTCCAATAAATCCTTGGATCCTGATATATGTAAATTTTGGGAATTGGATGAACCAGGACCCATATTTACTGATTAGACTCTTCGCCTCATGACTCAACCTCTGATGTATTCCCCCTTGAAGTGTTTTGGTGATATGCATTAAGAATGCATCATGTGCCCTTCTGAAATGAGACTTCTCCTTCAACTGGAGTTGCGGGTAACAATCGTAAGGTTTGAGTTCGTTTTCTCCGCTGCCAACTTTTCCCTTGCAAGTTAGTCCTAGATACTTGTATGATCTGGCCAACAAGTAGACAACATACGAGCTCATATAGAAAGACTTAGTCTCTTCCAAATTGATCAATTACTCGTGGAGATTGTCACTTATCATCCGTGACCAATTGAACATTTTCACGCCAGAAGTGATCTCATCTATGAAGTAGTACATCCAGCTCTCAAAAAATGCACCTTGCGGGTTGCCAGCTATTATGTTCAGCATCAAGATGATGTCTCCAAAATCTTCTTTGAAGTTTGTCCGGCGAAGTCTTTTGGGCATCTTCTTTATTGATGGCTTAGGTTTGTCCAGCCATGCCTTGTTAACAGTTGTAGTGCATAAGTCCGGTTGGCTGTCATATAACCTCTTGGCCTCCTCCTTGGTCTTATAGACAGTCCGTGAATGCTCTAGGATGTCGAAGGTTTCTTGGATTGCCACCTCGCCTAGGTGTGCCAGAATTCTGCCATCCGGTGCAATAATTTGCCTCTTTTGAGCATCATAGTGGATAGCACATTCCACCATCAATTCTGCATAATCAATTGCAGGCGGGAATCCAGCAGCCTGGAAAATTCTGTTTCTGATCATCCGCCTGGCTATTGGTGTTGGCAGTCCATTCTGTCCATATACTCTTCTTTTGAACTCATCGAAGTCGACATGTCCGAGATCAGTGTCTACGACATTCTTCCACTTTGAATTGATTTTAGTCTCCCGCTAGGCACCTTTGCTGGCGAACTTCATTTTTGCCGGTCTCTTTGATGATTCGCCCACAATGGTCATCAACCTGCAGTCAGAAAATTAACATTAATATGGAGACTTTTTAAATTAATTTATTCTCATGCCTTGGGCTCGAAAATTTACTTTCAGCTGGTTAAATAATTAAATTGCTGCGAAAAAGCAAGCTGAAAGTAAATGGATGAAGTTAAAATTTTAGCCAGAACTTTTGCTAAGATGAAAGGACAGAAGAAGAATGGCAAATCAACTTGACTGAACATCAAACCTCATAAAAGACTGCTGGCTGCAAATCAGTTTTAAATTCTGATAATTTAAAAGAAGTGTGCCCCTTTTGAACAAAAGAATTTCAACTTTCAACAGATAAATCTTTTCTTTTCCTGCGAAAATTCTTCCTCAGCATAACATTACTTCTCTTTCTGGAAAATTCGATCTTGCCTACTAAACAATCAACTGCCTGATAATTTCAAGAGAGACCAAATTTCTTTTCAGCTGTGTGAAAAAAAATGAGTTGCTGAAACTCATTATAATGCTAAAGGATTTAATTTATTTAGCAACTACCTATTCTTCTCTTGATCTCGATTTGTTTTCATTTATTCAAACAGGCAAGTTTCCTTTATTTTTCGAAAAGAAACAGTCTCGAGCTTATCCAAGTAAATCTCATTGATCTTCAAAAATTCGATTTTTTTGCCTGAATGTTTATCTTTGATTTTTCGAATTTTGAAAGAAAATATTAAATATTTAATTAAATTCGACCCTTCCAAGTTTTAAATTCATGGTGAATTTAATTTTGCCCATCGGATTTCATCTCTGGCTGGCACAATTTATTTTCTTCCAACTCTCGTCTGGCGAATTCAATTTTGTCCAAGGCATTTAAATTTCCGAGTAGTTGAAATAAATTATTAAAATATTAAAATATTTTAATTTATTCCAACCCGTTCGTTTTGGACCCATGGCTATTTCGATTTTCTCTTTGTTTTTCTCAGCTAAAAGTGTATTTTCCAATTTTATTCCCAATTTCGTCTAGCCAAGTCAAAACTTAAGCCATTCCGTCGACAATTGTTATGCCAGATCCTTATTTTTCTTTGCCATGGCGAACTTTTAATTGCATTGAGCTTATTTTCTTCTGCCAAAGTTAAATTTTCTCTTGCTCAGTCGAATTTTTCTAGGCAAAATCCCCGTCTGGATGTCTTTATCAGGCGAATTTCCTTGACGCTTGACAAATTCTTATTCTTTCTGGCCAAGGACAATCTTTCCTTTCTTTGATTTGCGCATCTTTCTCTGTATGCTCGGCCAACTTTTCCTCTAGACATCCAAGACTTTAGGCGAAATTTAAATTTCTCTTTCACTTTTGTGCTAGGCACACTTCATTTTTGCCTTTGCCATAGCCTAATTTCTTTAGCACTTGCCCTTTTAAACTTAGCACTTAACCTTTTGAAAATGTCATGATACTTAATCAAAAATCTCAATTTTTTCATCCTTTGGCCTCTATACTTAGGCAAATTTTCGAAATTTTCTTTACTAGGCACCAATACTTAGTAAAAATCATAAATTTCTCCCTTCATAGACCATGGCGGACTTTCCAAGCACTTGGACAAGGTGAGGGCGGACTTTCTATGGTCTTGGCATCATCTCTCTTGAGGTTGGCGGACTTCCAAAGTACTTAGCACTTTCTTTAACACCTTGCCTCTTTGAATATGGCATAAGACTTGGCCAAAATTTCGATTTTCCACCTTTTTAGGCTCTTATACTTAGCAAATTTTCGAAATTTTGTTTACTAGGCACCAATACTTAGTAAAAAAAATTATTTTTCTTATCTCCATGTGCCTAGGCGGACTTTCCAACCTCTTGGCAAGTGTATGGCGGACTTCCTTGACCTCTTGCCACTTCCCTCAAGTGCATGGCGGACTTTCTATGCCCTTTGGACATGCTTGGTAGACTTTGAAGGATGTTAGGATATTGAGGGCGGACTTCATGAGCTCTTGGCACTTTTCCCTTGAGGCTGGGCGGACTTTCCTTAGTGTTGGACATTCCTTCTTGAGTGCTGGGCAGACTTTCCTTAGTCCTTGCCATTTTTCTTTCAATGCTGGGCGGACTTTGAAGACTTCCAAACATTCATACCTTCTTCCTCTTAACATTTTTCTTCTTGAAAATGGCAAATTTCTTCAGACTTAACCAGATTTCTCATGAATATCACTCCTTTTGAGTTGATTTTCTGTGACTTTACTTCAGATCTGATTGATTTTGAACTGGTTTTTCCAGAATTTTGATGCTTTTAAGTCTGATTTTCTCATCTTTTTGACTGATTTTCCATGCTTTTTACTTGCTTTTCAGAATTTTCATTTTTCAATGATTTTTCAATTTTCTCTTTGATTTTCTGAGAGTTCTATCGAGTTTTTCGGACTTCTGAGTGGATTTTTGGAATTCGAGACCTTTCCAAAAATAGAAACTTTCAAAAATAGAAACTTTCTAAAAATAGAAAAAGCAAAACCCTAAAAAATAGGGAACCCCGCTTATCCAAATGAAAAAAAAAGCCGGTGCTAAGAAAAGTGTAGCCCACCGTCAAATCTACAGTGGATCTTCATTTCCAGTTCTGAAGGCCTGCCAGACGCTCTACGCCAACATTCAAGCATGGATTACTAACTTGGCTCGGGTAACTCTCGGCAAACTGACTTGAAACTCTCAACAAGGTGATCTCACGAAACCATTGCAAGGAGACAAAACCCCAAAAACAAGCAGACAACTGGGGGTCCCCATTGGCGATGGGGTGATGTGTGAAAAGGTCACAACAAGTGTGTTAGCCCTTTCTTGGACCCTTGTGGGCTAGTTGGATTGGTTAGAGGGTCAGTGGTGTTTTCTGGAGGAGTTGATCATTCTCATTTTCAGAGCTCAGTGATTGGTTCACGGCAGGCATTAGCAGTTCAGGAGTTGACAGCTTCTGACGGCACAGGAATATTTGGAGTTTTGAGAGAGTTATGGATTTTTAAGTGATTTGAGTTAATTAATTAACTTAATGCTTTATTATAAAGTCAAATTGACTTTATATATTTTATCACTTAAATATTCCATAAAAGTGATTTAAAATTTAAATCACTTAAAATATAAAGTGGCGCCCAAGTATTTAAGTCAAGACTATTGAAAAATGACTTAAATGTATTTTAAAAGATTTAAATCTTGAAAAGGGCATATCTTTCTTGAAAGTCGTGCCTTTTTGCATATAAGGCATTTTGGCAATGAGAAATTCACTTCTTGAATATTTTGACTTTGCCTTTGGGCTTT
>VDFB02233505.1:0-13015 GCA_007258455.2 Sequoia sempervirens | reverse complement strand
ACCCAAACCATTTTGGTGTAATCATCTACAAACAACATAAAGTACTTTTCACCATTAATTGACCTTGTTCTAGTTGGGCCACACAAATCTGTATGCACCAGTTGTAAGGGCTTTGCCGAAGAATTTTCTTTTGTCTTGAAACTGACTCTAGTTTGTTTACCACTTAAACATTCTTTGCACACAAAATTTTCTGGTTTGTTAAGGACTGGTGAACCTCTAACATTCTATTTTTTACTGATTGTAACCATATTTTAAAAGTTTATGTGTCATAATATTTTATGCCATAACCAACTTTCTTCAACTTGGCCCATTAGACACATACCTTCATTGTTATCATTACCAGAAGTTTCAAGAAAATTATACACATTACCTTTGGTTCTTCTCCCAGTTGCAACAACTTTTCTAAACTGGTTCTTGATCTCACATCCGTATGAAGTAAACATAACATGATAACCACTATCATAGATTTGGCTAACACTAAGAAAGTTGTGTTTTAGGCCTTCCACATAATACATATTATAGATAGGTGTACCCTCAAATAAAACAGAAGTGAGCCTTTACCTCTAATTTGTATACCAGTGTTATCACCAAACTTTACATATCCACCAGCATAATCTTCAATTTTGATGAATTTATCCTTGTCACCTATCATGTGGTTAGAACAACCACTATCTAGGACCCATAAGTCCTTTTTAAAGTGAAAAGCAGTTTGGACCAGCACTATTTTCTCTAGGTTCTTAACAGTTTTAGGTCTCCAAACTGATTTAGTTTTCTACTGTTTATCATGCACGTCAATTTTGCATTGTTTGGCTGTGTGTCCTAGAGTATTTCATTTAAAGCATCTAACCTAATTTAAAAAGCCAAAGTACTGCTTATGACCAAATCTTGGCATTCTAGAATTTATGAGCCTGCAAGTTCCCACTTTGTGGCCAAATTTATTGCAGAAGAAGCAATAACCATAAAAGAAAGGATTGAATATGTATGACGTTCTATTATCTTTAAAGGAATGAAGATGGTTCTTACCAGATTCAAAATGATTTAGACTAGAAATCTTGTTTTCAGAAGAAGTTTTTTTCTTTGCATTATCAATTGAGCATTCACCCTTTTCAAACCTTTATCTTTATTCAGTTTCTACTTGCTAAGCATCTCATTAAGTTTTAAAGTTCTTTCATACTTTTCAATTTCCTTTCTAGGACAAACAACTTCTTGTTCCAATTTTTGAATTTCTTGATCTTTGCAACTTACAGTTACTCGAAGACAGTCCTCAACTCTCTTAGCTTCTTCAAGTTGAGTCTTCAGAGAGACTATTTCTTGATCAGGTTTATGTTCTTGAGAAAGAACTTGATCTGATTTCTATTCTTGAGCAAGAATTTGTTTTTTAAGTTTTTTTATTTCCTTTAAGGCACATTTTAGTTCACCTTCTAGATCTATTTCACCATCTTCTAGATCATTGTTGTTTATATCTTCTTGCTGGCTAACTTCAACCATAAATAAAGTTTCATCTTCCTTAGCTAAAGAGTCTTCTATTTTAGTATCAGTTTCATCTTTACTAAATAGAATCTTCTTCTTTTTGAAGTTGAATTTTCTCTTAGGTTTATAGGCCTTCTTCTTAGGAAGTTTATCAGTTTTCTCATTGTCACTGTTTTGATCATCATAGGGGTAGTTGGCTGCAAAGTGTCCAATTTTTCCAAAGTTAAAACACTTAAAGGGAAGTTTTCCCTTGTATTTTCCAAAACTTTTTTAAGTTTTCTAACAAAGTGGGTTTCTTTTAAATTAGAATATTCTAATTCACTATCATCTTCTTTATCTTTCATTTTAGTTGCAAAACCAGTTTCTTTTCCTGTTGAAATGTTTTTGCTAGTTCTCATTTCATAAGCAGTAAGAGTTCCCTACAGACTATCTAAGGTAAGCTTATCAAAATGTTTATTTTCTTCAAGGGCTGAAACCTTATATTCAAATTTAGTCGGTAAGGTTCTAATGACCTTTGTAACCACATCAAACTCTTTTACATCTTCTCCTAATCCCTTCATAGCATTGACCACTTCATCTATTCTTAGGAAATATTCAACCACTTTTTCATCATCCTTCATTCTCATTTCCTCAAACTAATGTTTGAGAGTAAGGATTTTTGACAGTATGACTTTTTCATTTCACTGATAAATGGTTTCAAGTTTTTCCTAGATTTCTTGAGAAGATTTGCAATGCATGACTTTAATAAACACATCTTTAGTTAAACCGCACAAGATGGAATGCTTAGCTCTAGCATTAGTTTCATACTTCTTTTTCTCAGCAGCATTTGCGGGTATTGTGGGTGGAATAGTATACCCATTTAACACAATGCTCCAAACATCAAGATCAATTGAAACCAGATATGTTTCCATTCTGATTTTCTAGAACACATAGTCATGACCATCAAATAGAGGAGCTCTTTTCACAAAAGTACCTTCTCGAGCTTGTGACATTTTTAACAAACTCCAAAACCATAATCAATCCTAGGTGTTTACACCTATATGAGGACCCTACACTCTGATACAAATTGTTGGAGTGAAAATGAAACTAAGAGGGGGGGTGAATAAGTGTCTTGAACCAAATTAAATTTTTTCTAGAAAAAGAAATAAAACTGAATTATTCTCTCAATATTTCAATGATTACTACATTCATGAATTGAATGCAACCATTAAAAACTGAAAAGAGAAGTATCACAGTAAAGCAATGAACAATACAACATTATCACAATGAAGTAAAGATACCACAAATGAGACTAGGAGACAAAATATTTGCAGAGTGGAAAACCCTCCTAGGGTAGAAAAACCACTCCTAAACTACTACCATACTAACTTATATTTTCAAATCATTGCATATAATGCCTTACAGGCTAATTTTAGAGCACCCACTCAAGGAGCACCAATCCATCATTTAGAAACACCCATTTCAAGGAGCACCAACTCCTCATGTAGTTTTAGTACAATTATATATCAGAGGATTTCTCTATTTTCTTATCAACTCAAAAGAGCTTCTCAATCAAATACCCCTAATATCCTAAAGGTTCTCAATCAAACCTTCAAAATACTAGACATATTCAAAAGAAAAGACTGTCACTTTGCATTTTTTTTTACAGATTTTTAATTACAGAAGTTCTCACATGCATATTTCAAGAATGATCAGCATCAACAGGAAAAAGTGATCAATCACCCTTTTTATATCTTTAGAAAATATGAACATATGTTGTCATGTACCTTCACAAAAGTTTCAGTTGAAACTGAATACAATAACTGTTATGTTTTAAGAACCCTGAATTCAATGATAGGTGGAAACAATGTTTTACCAAAGCAAATTTTTCCTTCACAACACATTTTATCCATAATGATAAAAACAAAACAACTATCAGTGCAAAATCCTATCAAGAAATGTAACTGAACACATATCAGCATGAACCCAATACACAAAGGCTTGAGAGAACCGAACACCCATTTCAGAATCCTAATAATGAAGAAAAATGTAACCGACTTCAAAGCATGCTATTCTAACACAAGATTCTAACAATCCATTTGCACCTTTTCATATTCGAGCAAAGTGTAGTAACTACTCTTTAAAACATTTTTCAAATAAAGAGAATAATACATGTTCATGCTACAAGAAAATCGAATAAATACCAGTGAGATTTGATGCCAACCACCATAGCTACCCAAATTTGTAACTCCATTGATTTCCCTTAACCTCTGTTGAGCTTGTATTTTCTCATACATGTTAGACTAAGCTAACATCAAACCCTCAATGCCTTTGGAGTCGACCATATGATATTAACAACAAAAAGACAAATTACCATGGCGGTGGTTAGGGTTCCAAACCCTATTCACAATAAAAATGCAAAACCATTTTGCCCTATTCTTTTTTTCAATTGAATACTATAATCAAGTTCATAATTATTGAAAATCCGAATGAAATTATATGCTATATCATTTGAAATCTATGTGCATTACTAAAACCACCGACAACATAATTACCAACTCAAATGCCAAGTCACACTATCCACGTGTATATTATTGTCCACGTGAGTCATGAACAATACAATGTCATTCTCTACCTTCGACTGTCCAAGACAAAGTATTATATACTTTGTGCTTAGGCCGACACAAATAAACATAGTGCCAATGTGATAACCAATGTCGACTATCTAAGATAAGACATATCAAAGCCGATACAAACAAAATTTCAAATGAACTATATGTAATATGGTAAGCCCGAGTGTAGGTCAAAATACACTATGTGTAATATAAAATGTAAACCATATCTCATTTGAAATGTGAAGAACCCAATTACTAACAATTACAAGTCAAAGCCATGTGTGGCTTTACCTGGCTAATAGAGAGTTTCATGGCTCGAAGGATAATTACCAAACAATATGCCACATCACCCCTGATAATCCATTATAATGAAAACAAGAGCAAACCAGCCATATACCCTGGAACATACTCCGAATCTAAACTATCAGTCAAGGACATGATCAACTGTAGTATAAATGATCATAGGGACCCTATCGGCGATAGTACACGATATATAAATCTGCGCTGAAACCATGGAAACAAACGTGTACACCGTCATAATGAACACCATATTAAATACCACAATATAAAAATTCGAATTCCTGTGCGTGCAAGTCATGAACCAGCTATGCGTGAATCACCATACACCAAATCAATCATCAGCGAGCTGGCCATATACATCACGCACGCCAACAAAACTAAATATGCAAAATATTAGCTGCTAAAGCATCCCGGCTGGCGACCCGACATATTCCGGCAACAAACCATGAGACCAAAACCAAGTGGATCAGCGACAAAACCACGCATCGCCACAACCTGGTAACCAACAGCACTTTCTGGCTTGGCAAATAAGGCGTATAAGAGGTACATTCATCATCAAAAAGAGATAATTCATTTCTTGCGGGATTTTTCACTCTTATTTTTTTTTGCCTGCGTGATGAGCAGGCAAAGTTATCTATTACGCAAAATCATTTCCGCGGGAGCCGCTTTGATCCTTTCTACGCCGATGATACATGGAGATTACTTGGTGGGACCCAACTAGGGTATGACATGACAGATGATGACAAAGAAAATGCATGGTGTGATGAGATTGGGTGAACTGTAATCCACATCCTTGTTGTGGATTACAGAGTAATGACATTGTGATGATGTGGACATGTAACAATAGCATGTGGACCCCACATTGTAATGACATATTCAGTGTTGTGTTTCTCATCAAAGTGACTTAGTCATTTTGAAGGGAGTTTCATGGGCATCCCTTCGATGTAGTGATGATAACCTTCATCGGATAGACAAAGTGATATCGCTAGGACTATGAAGAAGGTCTCTTCGACATGGCGATAAGAGAGTGTGATGCCAACTATGGGACTTGATAAGGTAAGGATGATGTGCATTGATGACATAGTCAGAAAGTGATTGAAAGAATGACATGTGGCAAGAAATGACAATGGATGGTGACATGTGGTGACACGATGGCATGGGGGCCACTTTTCTATTGTAGAAAATGGCATCGACATGACAATTCCATTTCGATGAGAGGAATTTGAATGTCTCTTCGACAAAGCGATACATGATGTTAAGTGAATACTAAAAGATCAATGATGGAGATTTTAACACTACCATTCCGCCCGTAGTTTAAAGAAGAATGAATGAAATGACAAAGAATGAGTATCAGGATTTCATATGGTAAAAAGATTCTACCAAATATGTAATAGTAAAAAAAAAAGTAAAGATCGCTAAATGGCTCAACAAGCAGGAATAAGGGAAGTTCTCACTCTAGCAATCAACATCATAGGAATAAAAATCAAATCGCTAGCTACTCCACCCATCAAAAGGCGTATGCATTTGATCAAGATCAACGAATCATGCATTGACAAGAAATTTAAATTTAATGGCTTGAGCTTTGTTTGGCCTACATTAGAAGAGTCAATCAATTTTTTAGAAAAATTTATCGCCTCTAATTCTAATATTGTAGGCCTGAGGGTGATTCATAACTTCATTTGGGCTAGAAGATGGTACAGTGAAAACTCCTAACCAAATAATATTTCTATATGTAAGATCTAAAAAGAGAAAAATAAGATAGAGAGAGATAGAGAGAGAGGGTGAGAAGATAAGTGTTTGTAACTTGAAGCAGGTTACTATAACAGAAATTAAAAAATCTAAATATAAATGAAGATGGTTACAGTGGTGTGAGAGAACAAAGAGAGATTTAACGTACTCAATGGATGCATCATAGGTTTTGTGGAGCCAATCTTATACATACTTGAATTTGTAATCCTTCAGAGGTTGTAGCCTCATTGTATTGAGTTGTAGCTTAGATTAGGTGATAGTGATCTCCTTGGAGTTGTAGCTCCTAAAATAGGGTGTAGTAGCATCCTTGAAGTTGTAGCTTCTAAATAGGGAGTTGAAGCTTCCTTAGAGTTGTAGCTCTTAAAATTGTAATTGAACATCATTGCTTGTGAGGCTAGATTAGGACAGTAGATCCTAGCAACATTTCTCACAGTGGTTTTTCCCATCTTGGGTTTTCTATGTACATATGGTGCTATGTGTTGATCTCTCTTGTGCTTGTGAGTATTATGTCTATTCATTTTTTGAACTGCACATTTGATTTTTTAAGTTTAAGTTTGCAAAAGCTCTCTTTGGATTAAAAGTTTTTAGTATCTACTGATTCACCCCCCCTCTTAGTAGATCATTGTGTTCTAACAAGTTAGGTAGGTTTTTTTGCTTGCGGGTGTATCTTTTCTTTGGAAAATTTTATTGTGAAGCACAATGGGTCTTATGTCTTCAAGATTTTTCTTTTGGGGCGGCATCATTATTCCTTGCAGCTAATCAGATTGGATTTTTTCTAGGTTGTAATGATTTCAGATCCTTCTCTGATAGCATATCTTTGCAAAGCTTCTACAACATTCGGATCCTTTAATGAAATAGCTTAATTTTTATTTGTGAATATTGTTGTGATCGAATCATATCTTTGATCGGATTGTGGAGCATTAGACAAGGACACCTGTTAGAAGTTCATCTCTATTAGTTGTAGTATTGGCCCATCTCTCTAGCTCTATAAAAGGGGATTGTGGTGGCTTGCTTTATATATAGATTATCATCATCAGAGGAGAGAGTTTTTCTTCAACTATAGAAGATTAAAATAGGGGAGGAATAGGAAGGATTTTTATAGAGCTTTTTTTTTACTCTATGGCATGCTAAAATTGTTAAGAATATTATTCGGATAGGCATCCGAACTTTTCATTTATGTGATTTATTGCAAGAACAAGTAATAGGAGGAAGAAATATATGGTATTTTGCATCTATATGGCCTCTGTCACATGTTTCCTTTATCTATTTTGTATATGTTGAATGCTCTATGTCAATTTATGCAAGTATAGTCTTGGTGATTGGTTTATATACCATTAGCTTTTATGTTTACTCAATGCTACCTTTTAGAAATTGAATCATGTTTGTTGTACTCTTTCATTTTTTATGGAGATTGTGTTACTTTTTATATTATGTTGTAAGAGAAAAAGGGTTCTGTAAAAATCTGAAATATTCCTTTAAGTATAATATTTCTTACTTCTGTCGAACATTAATGGGTGCTTCATGCAGAAGATTTGAATGACTACTTTGTGCTTTTATGGGCCTTAGTTGATTGTTCTCTTTCCAACAATGAAGGATCTATAACATTTTGAGTCCATTTCATCATAGGCGAGAAGTTGTTAGGCTTTGAAATATTTTAAAACCTTTGGCGCATCACCACCTTTTGTTTTCCCTGCATTTCTCTTTCCCCTTTTCCCAAACACAAAGAAAATTTAGCTTCTATAAAAATCTTGGAGGCCATTCAGTGAGGTGCAAGCTGGTCCCCCACTCATTGAATTTCCCATAAGGTTGTTTACGAGAAGCGCAAGCTTTCATGATCAACAATTTTTTTTTGGCACACCCAATGGGACCGAAGTTCTTTCATAATGTCTAATAGTCAACCTTGAAGAGGTAGTTTCTAGATCTGACTAACAAGAGAAGCTAGTAATCTCATGCCTAGAGTCCAAACCAGAGCATCCTCTAGAGGAAATTTCTAGTATTCTTTGTTTCCCACTTCGACACCTAGGAGAAGATGACTCACAAGTTTTGTGTCACCTATCAAAAGTAATAGAGTAAGAAGTGTTAGCCTAGAGTTTAGAGCCATCTCTACCCCTCTAGGTGGCCAGACCTTTCAAATCAGGATACCTATCTACCCCACCATAGGAATTTGTTTTCAATGGCTCATCTAGGTGCTCTTGTTCCTAGAAATTTTGTAACTTGGGATAGTGGCAGTCCACTGGTTCTAGCTACACCTCTAGATGTGTGTCCCACCATACCCACTAATTTCCTCAAAGCAATTCTAAAGATTAGTGGGGAGGATTTTAAAACTCCTTCTAAGCACCTCTAGGACATAGAAGAGGTTTGTAGGGTCCATAACATCGTAGAACAAAATGTGGCCCTCAAATTGCTAGTTGCATCTTTCAAAGGGAAGGCTCAATATTGGTATAGATCCCTAGCCTCCAATACCATCTACTCTTGGGATGAACTGGTAGGAAAACTCTTTCACCACTTCTCAGAGAAAGGAGATTGCTCATCCTTGTTACAAAAATTTATTACAATCAATAGATCCCCGTAGGAGGCCATGATTAACATCAACACCAAGTTCCATAAAACATGACAGAGAATTCCTATGATAGTCAGGTCTTTGATGACTATGGCATTCATGTTCTATTTTAAGGCTTTCAATTTAGAAATCATGGTCATGGTACAATCAGTGGGAAGTGATACCTTTCTTGATCCATATGATCTGGCTATGTGAGTAGAGAATAGCCACATAGATGCAGGAAAGCTTCCACCATACTTGTTGATGCCTATGTTCGTAGAAATCTCTAGCAGAAGCCAAGAGGAGGTAACTCCCAACACTTCTACTTGGCTCCCTGGCACATCGGCCACACCATCACCCTCAATGTATGTGTACCCAAATGCACAACCAAGAACATTGAGCTCTTCTTCACTAGTAGTAGATGTCAACGGCATGAAGAATCTCATGATAACCTTCACAAATGAGCTAGTTATTATTTGACATTAGCAAGTGTCACCTCCAAATCCCCCCATGCAAAATTATCAAGGAGGGAGGTTGCCTTACTAGCATAACACATTTTAGGGATCTCTGAGAGGAAGCAATCAACAACAAGCACCTTCAATTCAAATAGCACTAGTCACCACACCACTCCAGACCATTAAGAATAGCCCAAACAAGGATTTCATCCTAGGTCAAAACAATCTGGAAAAAGATGAGAATGCATGGTGCTTCTCATGCAATGATAAAAATATTCCCTAAAACTATCCAACAGGAAATGTTCAGTAGAAGGTAGTAGAATAGAGGAGCCAGGGCATGTTTTCAAATGCGGAGGGCTATCAATCTCCTATAATCGGGAGTTCTCGATTTAGTGCAAAAAACACATGGTATTTCCTTGAAATGGGAATTGGAAATATCCCTTGACCAATCACTTTTCTCCTAGATGGAGGAGGAAGATTCATTATTCATGAATGATGTTCCAATATCCAATGCCCCATAGGTAAAGTTGAATTACAATACTATATCAAAAAGGAGACTTACCAGGGAATATGTGTAATGAACTCCCTAGCGATCATAGCCACAATGATCATAAGCACAAGTACAACAAGCTTCATAGGCATGACTAACTCAACAGTCATAGGTTCGACCATCCCCACCAAAATACATGGTTAAGGTCTTAATCCCACCAATGATAGATTAGCCTTTCCCTAAGGCAAGGGAGGTTCCCCCATTTAAACCAAAGGCCCTGCCAAATGGAACACTCAATGTTGTGAAACATTTCTTGATGCTTATCCTAGGGGATAATATTTTGCACAATAATATGATTGATTTGGGGGACAACACTATGGTCATTCCCAAGCTAGTGGCCAATGCTCTAAATTTGAAGTACGGGCCTCTCGACAAGGAGATTATGCAGTTAGATGGGAAGAAGGTCCCAACCATCGATCACATTAAGGATCTCTCTTCAACCTTATTTTCCTATCCAATCCAAACCATCACATAGGAAGTGGTCATAATTGATAATTCACCCATCTTCAAAATGTTCCTGTCAAGGGATTTCATGGAAAAGCTAGGTGGATATTTGGCACTTGAATGGTCTCACTTAATACTACAAATCAAGCATGAAGCAAAGATGAAGATCATGTATGATCCTTTTCATCTTGAACACATCATGGAAGATGTAGTTATGAGTTTTTAAGTGGTGCATACCTCCTTTTCCAAAAGGGAAATGTATTGCATAGAAATGTTAGAAGAAGAGGAAACAAGTGATTAGACCCCTAAAGAGGAGGTCTTGCTCAATCAATTCATTGATTCTAACCCTTTCAATAATTTCCATGCTACCGGGTTAGGCACTTATGTGATCTTTGATGAAGACCAAGCCCTTCCAAAATTGGTAAAAGAGCCAGAGGAACCAAGCGAACTAGGTGACAATAGTTTGTGGACATTGCATTTTATCGGTGCCAAGTAGATGGTTGATTCTAGAGCTGATATTTGGCTTGTATCTTGAACCGAGTTGGAGACCCTCAGAGCTTTATGTTTCCAGTTCTTGTGCTTAAATAATGATGTAGAATATGAGGCATTGGTTCATTGTATGACTCTAGCAAAGCAGATGGGCATAAAAAGAATACAAGTATTTGGAGATTTAGAGTTGGTTGTAAGCTAGATCCGGTAACAAGAGGCCACCAAAAATGTAAGGATGTGGTCCTACCCACATAGGGTATGGGACCTAATCGATGGGTTCAAATCTTTTAACATCCAAGTTATCCCATGATCTCAAAATTTTTCCATGAACTAGATGGAATCTATCAGCTCGTAATTTGAGAAAACTCTTGGATCAGCCAAAAGAAAACATACGGTGTGTACCATCATCTAACTATATATATCCCTGACAATGACCAAAACTAGTAGGTCTTTGATGATGATTCTCATATTTCTACCTTCTTGTGATAGTCAGGGGATTTTTTGGGTCAGCCACATTTTGAATCTAGAGAGGTTTCCAAAGAACAAGTGATCCAACTAAAATTCAATAAGCTCTTGTGAGGCTTAATCACCCTTTATAATCTATTTGGCTATGAAGACACATGAAATAGTAAGTAGAGATTCATGACCAATGAGGAGGAATATGAATACCTCGACATCAAAGGTGGCAAGAAGCTAAAATTTGAGAGGAATGTGCCCCAAGCAGACAAGGAGAGGTTAAGAAACTTGTGCACTAAATACAATTGAGTTGTGGTTGAGGGATCCAAACCCATCCAAAAAAATAAAAGACCAGTTAACCCAAAGGTGGAAGCATTAATGGCATGAGAATGTACAAATATAATCAGCTCAAAGATCATATATTCGATTAAGTATTCTACTTTGGTATCCAATCTGGTTTCGGTCTAAAATAAGAATGACAACATACGGCTCTGCATGAAATTTTGAGACTTGAATAAAGTCTCATTAAAAGACCATTACCCTTTCCCCTTCATGGAGAAGATCTTGCAGACTGTAGTCAGGTCAAAAAATTTATCCCTGGTTAATGGATTTTCGGGCTATAACTAGGTCTACGTGAAGGAGGAGGATCAACATAAAATGGCGTTCACCACTAAGTGGGGGATGTTCACGTACACAAAAATTCCCTTCAGCCTCTCCAATTTGGGTGCCACCTTCTATGGTGTGATGGATATCACCTTTAAAGGGTTGATCAATAAGATCATGGGTAGGTGCAAGAAGATGGGGGGCCAAAAAGGGAGCTTAAGTGGCCACTTTTTTTCTTTTTTTCTTTTTTCTTTTTTTTTTTCTTAAATAAGGAAATATTGACCTTGGACATGAAATTGAGGATAGTTACACTCAAAATTTTGAGATGCAACAAAAACAAGGATCATAGTGCTCTAAGTCTACTTTCTAAACCACTAATTTATTTTGAAAATGGTTGAGATTAGGCAGTTCAAAATAGGGGCCCACAAAAATTGGTGTTGTTTTTGTGAAAAAAACATAACATAGCAACTTTTGTGGGTATGTAGCATGGTGAATTTTTTTTTTAGTATTTTTAAAATCACTTTGGTGAGAAACTAGATAACAGTATGTAGTTTATGCATGATTTTTCTGATAATTTTTTAATGAATATTTGATTTTTTACTAATTTTCAAAGTGGACACTTCTTGAAAAACAAAATTTTGGTCGTGCTACCCCTACAAATTTTGGAAACTAATGGAATTGTTTTTTTAAATATGTGTAGAATGGAGTCTAGTTTTTAAAAATGTAATTTATTTGAAATTTTGATGAATGGTTAATTTATAATGAAAAAAACACCAAACACTAGTTTTTTTCCAAAAAAGGGACACACAAACAAAGGAAATTATAGATCAAAGGTTTAACATTGTCAAAAAGTGAAAAAAATTACATCGCTAGATAGCTAAGAGAGAGCCTAACATTACCCAGGTGTTTGATTTGTTTGAAATTGAAACATGTGCAATCCTGATGATGAGCATGACCCTAATTATGTGAAATATTATAGAATCTACAAAAACACATCTTTGGACATTGGGAATGCCATCCAAGCCTTTGGGTTGGTATTCCAAGGAAAATACCAAGCCCAAGGCTTGGGGATTCCCAAAGAAACATATAACGTGAGCGTGTTATAACGCGCTCACATTTTGGTCTACATTGAATTTATTTTTCTTCTCTTTTCTTCTGTCTTTTTGTTATATTTTAGGGAAACTATATACATATGAATGTTTACTTTCTTATACTTTAATTTATATTTCATGTATATAGTTTCAAGATGTTTGAGAGTGGTTTCAGATCTCTAGGAGTTATAGTGCAAATTTTAGTTTTTGGAAGATCTCACAAATTTTAGACTTAGTCAAATTTCACTAATCAACATGTCAAATTTTAGTAATCA
>VDFB02233504.1:21243-44546 GCA_007258455.2 Sequoia sempervirens | reverse complement strand
TTGCATACATTTATGTAGTACATGAGGTCAGTTGGTAGGTCATTTAGCAAATGTTGTTGTCTATGCAACAAAGGTCTCAATGGAGAAGTGATAGCTTCAAATAAACTATGCATCCACTTGCAGGGATCCAAATGTGATTGAAATAAATCCTCTGACTCGAGAAGATAATTAGGCTCCATTACCAAGGGGATCATTTTATGTTTGCAATAAGGAGAGTGGGAGAGAGAGGGAGAGGTGGGATAGAAAGGAGAGATAGATAGGGAAAGAGAGAGAAAGAGAGGGGTAAGGAGATAGAGATAGAGAGGAAGATAGAGAAGGAGAAGGAGAAGGAGAAGGAGAAGGAGAGAAGAGGAAGGAGAGATAAAGAGAGAGAGGAGAGGGATAGATAGAGATGGAAGAGATAAATATATAGTGAGGGTTAGAGAGGGAGATAGATGGATGTATATAGAGAGGGAGACATGTCTAGAGATAAAGGGGGAGAGAGGAAAATAGAGGTAGAAATGAAGATAGAGCGAGAGAGGAAGAGGGAGACAAATAGATAGAGAGATATAGGTAGAGGGAGAGATAAAGAGATATAGAGGAAGAGGGAGAGGGAGAGATAAAGAGATATAGATGGTGAGATAGAGTGATAGAGAGATAGAGATATAAGGAGATATAGAGAGGGGAGGAGAGAGAGAGAGAGATAAAAATAGAGAGAATTAGATAAAAATAGAGAGAATTAGAGGTAGGTAAATAGAGAGGGAGAGAGGGAGAGAGAAATAGGAGGAGATAGAGAAATGGAGAAAGAAGTAGGGGGAGATAGAGATATATGAAAAGAGAAAGAGAGAGATAGAGATATATGGGAAGAGAAAGGGAGAGAGAGGTAGAGATAGAGAGATAGATTGGGGGGATAGGGCGGGAGCGAGGGAGAGAGAGAGATGGGGAGAGATAGAGAGAGGGGGGAGATAGAGAGAGGGGGAGGGAGAGGAAGGGAGAGAGATAGGTAGAGGAGAGAGAGAAAGGTTGAGGAGGAAGAGAGAGAAGAGGGGGAGAGGGAAAGAGATAGGTAGGAGAGAAAGAAGAGGGAGGAGGTAAATTTGTTGATAAATAATATACAGGGAGCAGTCCCCATGATACTTTTTGATCAAATCATTCCTCGCCTATATTGTTCACATCCTCAAGTCCATGAAGCCCAACCACTTTACTTCACACCACCACTAGTATGCTTCAATGCTTGACGAGGCCGTGTAGTCATATCCCAGTGCAAATGGTCGAAGTACTCTACATATGGCGAAGATATCATCGTTGGTATGATCGACACGGGAATTTGGCCTGAAAGCAAAAGCTTGAATGATGAAGGCGTGAAAGCGGGTAGAACTTCAATTCCTCCAATTGCAATAGAAAGATTATTGGAGCTCGATACTACTACAAAGGCTACGAGGATAAGTGGGGTCCTATTAATGAAACCACGGATTATAAATCTCCTAGGGACCGCATCGACCACGGTACACACAACATCCATTGTTGTCGGAGTTGTTGTGCCTGCTATGAGTTTCTTCGGTTTTGCCAACGGGACGGCTAGAGGGATGGCCCCTGTAGCTAGACTGGCCATTTACAAAGCCTGTTGGAAGGAAGGTTGCAATGACCTTGAAACGCTTGCTGCCATGGAAGACACCATTGCTGACGGTGTCGACATCATTTCAATCTCAATTAGCTCAGTAGATGGGCCATTTTCCAATGACAACAGAGCTATTGGAGCATTTGGGGCCATTGAAAAGGGTGTTTTAGTTTTTGGCTTGGTAGGTAACTACGGACCATTTTCATCTATTATGAATAACACACCGCCATGGATTACTACCGTGGGTGCGAGTAGCATCGACAGAGATTTCCCTGCATCTATTGTTCTAGGAAACCAAGAGATATTGAGAGGCACTTCCACCTACAGTGTAGTAGATGATCCAAGGTTGCAACAACCTCTTCCTTTGGTTTACGTATCCACTAACAATAGCTCAAGGCGTTGTCTCCCTGGTAGCCTTGCTCCTGATTTGGTGAAGGGTAAAATCGTTGTGTGTGATCACGTGCTCCCTGCCTACAACAATGATGAGTACGACTCTTTGTGCGACTTCATTGCAGAGAGCGTGCAGGGCGAGATCACCCATCGCCTCCTGTCGCTTCTCAGAAAAGCCGCTGCCGCCAACCAGCCGGAGGAGAGTTAGTTGGATATGCAGGACTTCTTCAAGCAATTTGCCTTCCCTCTGCACACTAGTTGAAAGCAATTGTTAAAAAAAAATACAAACACTATGGTTACTGAAATGGCGCTCAAGTATTCGTTGCTAGCGATTACTATGATTTTTGCAGCGCATTATTGCAGTTCAGTAGAAGTAGATGGTGGAGATACGCTCCAATTGGGGGCTTCGCTCACTGGAAATCATACACTAATTTCAAAGAATGGCACGTTTGCATTGGGATTTTTCGGTCTGGGACAAACGAATAATTGGTATCTTGGCATTTGGTATGCACCGATCTCTCAGAAGGCCATTGTTTGGGTGGCTAACAGAGACAATCCTGTTAGAAACAAGCCCGGTGTTCTAAAATTTTTGAGCGACGGTCATCTCAGATTGTTTGATGGAAAGGGCCAGGCCAAGCATGAGGTGAAGTGGTGAAGATATTGGAAGGCACGATGGACCCCTTGTTGCCTCGATATTTCTCTCCCACTTTTAGAATTCGCAGAGGCCTTTGATGTCACCACCAATTTAAGCCTTCGCGGATCCCCTGCCCTTCCTGTGGATGCTCAAGTGGATGTTCAACATCGGCTCTGAGAAACGCCTACGCCAGGCAATCCACACCATTCATGAGTTCGCGCAAGACGTTATCGACGCGCAGAAGAAAGCAATATTTTCCTCTTGCGGACCACAGCGTCAAGATCTCTTGTCCAGATTTATTTTCGCTCACGACAGCGGTGTTGGTGTTGTTGCAGGAAAGGCTTCATACGATGTTTTCGTGAGAGATATCGTAATAAGTTTTATCTTGGCGGCCAGGGACACACCGTCTGCCGCACTCACATGGTTCTTCTGGCTCCTCTCCTCTCATCACCGAGTCGAACAGAGTATTTATGTAGAAATTACATGCCTTGTTTCTGTGAGAGAAGACAGCAAAACCAGAAACCAACGTTGGGCATTTGTACTCCAGTTGCGGCAACTTGTAAATGTCGGCGTACATTGGCTGCAGAGAGAGACGATCAAATCACCCATTGAATTGGAAAAGACGGGATGAAGCAGCCAGCGCAGCAGTGCCGTGCAAGGTTCAAATTCGTTGCAGAGGATGATCAACAGCTGTGATCATTTCAATCGTTGGCCGGGTCTCTAGAGAGAGGTCAACCATAGATTTTAGAAGTCAGGTTGCTCTCTTTCAAATAGAATACGCCTTCAGCGTAAATTAAGAAGGCCATTAAGAAAATCTTGAAGATGTGCCACATTAGCTCATAACATGATCATTGCCTTGCTTTCTTTACAAGGAATGAATGAAAGGACTCCTTCACGTGACCCAGCTGGCAATTAATAATTTTGGTACAAAGAAAATCTTTGTTTAAAGACATCCACAAGTGGTAAACGCAGTCCCAAGCTAGCGCTCATTTTAAACCATTGAATAGGTAACCTTAATCAGAAGGCGTTTGATTTAGGAACACCCACGCATGATAAAAATCTCTGATTGGAAAAATTCTAGTGAGACTGGTAACCTTATTGTTTTTAAAGTTGACTCGTCTCTTTAGATCACCATAGCAGAACCATTCTAATTCAATTATTTTATATACCATGACAGGGATTTTTTCAAATGGGCGGAACCTCTGAGTCATGGAAGATCACTCCACCGATAGGCAGAAGAGGTCGTAAATAGAGGAGAGTTTGTGGGTGGGTATAGCACTGTGTTAGTAAGTTCTTATCAATGTGTAATTAGTTTTCTGTTGTTTTTTATTTTATTTTATTTTATTTTCGTTTTTAATATTTATATATATATATATTTTTTATATTTAATTTTTTCTTATATTTTTTATTTTATAGTTTTAATTTTTAAAATATATATATCAATTTTGTTTAGTTTTTATATGTATAGTTACATATGATATGAGATTTTATGTTTTATTTTCATTGTAGAATAGGGGAGAGGGGCCTATAGTGGAGCATCCTAACTATGCATTTCTCAAAATTTTATGTGGAAATTTCAAATCACTCCCAATTCTATACAACAGTTTATTTGGCAACTCATGTGCTTCTATATTTCGTTTTAGGGCCACATCAGCATGCTTTTTGTTGAGGTATCCAAAAAGGCCCCAAAAAAAAGTGAGACCGATAGTGGTGCACTAAGTCATGTTTTATTGGTGTGTTGATGTGGCATCACATGATTTGTCACTTTGCATACTTTATGGATAAAAAGTGTTTTGCAATTGGATATTAAAGTGCTCCACTATGGGGCCCACTAACGACTACTACTATCCCCACTATTGGACCCTGCTCCATTATGGGTCCCTCTCCCCTACCTCTTACCACAATTAATATTACATAAAATGAAAAGAACTCAACAAATAAAGTATGTAACACAACAAAACACCAAAATAATTTGTACTCGCACTTGCACCTAAAAACTATATGTATGTTAATATGTTAGAGAATGTATTTGTGCATGGGTGTCTATGGATGTCATGTGCTACAAATTCTAATTATATGTGGCCCATTAAACAATTAATAAGTACTAAATAATGGAATGAAATAAACTTAGACAAATCTAGATTTTTTCCTTATAAAAATTAAGTATTATCTAATTTTGAAATATTAGCATATAAATTTAAAACATAAAGCAATGCAAATGAAAAAGAAAGCTGCCATCAAATTGACAAAAAACATTGTAAATGAAAATAAAGTGATACATGAGATTTTGGAGGCTTTTACAATTAAATGGTAGTTGGTTTAGCATTAAACGGTCGCTAAAACTTATTATCCTACAACTCAACAGGCTTGTTTCAAGCTCAAATCTCACACTATATGTAGACTATTGGCTAAATATTTATTTAATCAGTGTGGTCCAATAAAAATATTATACTCATTTTCATTTGAAAATTTTTAAATTATATTTATAATAAATATAAGTTTATATTTTATTAAAATCAAAACATTTTGTCACCCTAGACTAGCCATTACCTATTCCTAGACTAATAGCATGGTCAAATGTTATTGCCTGTGGATTTTTTTAAGGTTCAAGTGGTCCCATGAATTTTTTAAATTAGCACAATGTATAATTTGGAATCTTTTCCTATTTTAATGAAACAAGTATAGTTTAAGATTGAAAGTTGAGCAATAGTAGGTGGGGAGGGGGATGGAAGTTATGCAACCACTACTTAATCATAAAATTGCTACATTGCGACATATTTTATCTTTATTTTATTTATTTTAAATCTAATCTTTAAATATTTAGTAATTACAAAAAAAAAAAAAAAAAAAATTGATAATAGTGTGAAATATATATGAGAGAAAGAAATTCATTGAACAACTTGCTAAAAATCTCCTGAATTCTTATAGCAATGCAACCAAAAGCGAGCCTCTTTCCCAAAATAGTCATTATCTCATCAACTCATGCACCCAATAATTCAAATCAATGACTATGGCAATGTATTTAAGGACATTTCCTTTTGAACCATCAAGAAAGAGGAAAGGGAGAAATCTCACAAAGACTGATTTGATTCAAGATCATTCAAAAACTATTTTGTTGCATTTAAGCACAAGTACACCATATTCAAAAGCATTCAAAAGATAAATTTTTTACATTTAGACGTTTACACATCAGTACAACAATGTTGCACTTGCATAGCTTTCTTGGCATGTATGTGACACATTGCTCTTTACTAAGGGGCTTAACCACAATCAAGACATGCCCAAGCAAGTGTGAAAGACAAAGATAAGTGAGATAAAAATATTAACATATTAGAGGATCACATTGCAGCAATTGAACCAAATTACACAATGCAACTTAATCCTTGGCACATCCAAATCCATGGTAGTAGAAGATTTGCATCAATAATAGTAGATGGATAAAACTCTACGATATGACCTAATCTAAGATTAGGCTACATAACATAGCTCAATCAATAGTACAACCCAATCCATAATTGTTAAAAATTTACAAAATAACATATAAGACCATACCAATTAAACCAAATCACATAATGAAAACTAATCTTAAACAAGGTTATGCAACCTAACCCAATTTGCAACAATAAACTTTTTATCTCTTTGATTATAATTCTGACCCTAATAATAGATCCCATCCAATTTAAGTAAATACATTATCTATCATACACCGGCCATTTTAAATCTAGTTTAATTTAGATTAATTAAATTTTAACTGTTTAATCTAGATAAATGTAGTAGATATAGGAATTTAACACGGCTTTTTACTCTATAACATCCTTTGTATCCTTTACTTGTTTACTTTTACTTTAAGAAGGCACCCAAAGCATTCCCAACTAGATTATCCGATAAAGAAACAGCAAGCGGATTCTAACCAAAATATTTATCAGACTATCACATACATACGTAGAACATAATGAAATGGTGATTTATTTTTTATTCATAGAACCAGCAGCCTCTTTGCTTACACACCACAGCAATTCACAAAATAATCTGTGCCTGAACAATAATCCTTACAAATGACCTGCCATGCCTACAAACACTTCCACTAAAACCTATTCTTAGACTTGGGCTTTCCCATCTCATGTGATACTGCATATATATTCACAGCCTGGTAGCCATATGAATCTTTTTGCATTCACCATCTCAATTTATCAGGAAAGTACTGCAAAACAGAAGTCACAGATTCATGTTACTAAACCATGCATAAAATCTGTCTACATCACATAGAGGGAGGGTGAAAAAGAAAAGAGTACCTTCTTGATGAGGGATTGATAGTAGGGTTTCACAGCTTCCACATCAACTCTTACTTTACTCTTACTGTACAAATCATATTTGCTGTAGACATAGACAATCATAAAATTAGAGATCATACATAACAATATCTTTAGTTTAGATTAATATATTTAGATTAATATATTTTAAAAAAGCATGAAAATAATTATGATATTGATATCAGGAATCAAATTCATTGATGCATGTTTCATGAGTAGTGATTCACAAGAATCTATCTTTCATGATAATGAGTGCAGGGAAGACCCAATGCTTCACCTTACACAATTGAATTGTGATAACAATGTCATAATTCGACACCTGTGAAAAATACCTCCTACTTATGAAAAGAAATATTTTCTCCTTACTTGAATATTTTAAGCCACTTCAGCATTTCGTAATCCTCCTCATTCATGAAGCGGGTGTAAGCACCAGCACGATGCAGAGCTGAAATAAGTAAAACAAATCATAAAATATGGTTGACATTACACAAAATACATCGTCACACTAAAAAAAAAAAAAACAAAACAAATTATATCTGCCAGTAGCTCAGGAATGTCCAAATGAGTTGCTTACAGTAGAAAGAGTGAAATCTGATGATAAAGAGTGCAGCAGGGGGTAACGTGGTATTGTTCATTTTGGCAACCTGTTTTCCCAGATCAAATCAAATTGCATTGCTGTTAAAGAATGGCAGAGGTCTTAACATAAAGACAAAGTTTGCTAATTTAGAGAATTGACACATACCATGTGCATGTATTCGTCGTGGCCCCATGATATAGCAATGTTCTCAAGTCCACATTTCTCAGAATAAACTCCATACTTTGTGTTGTATTTGGGATTGTAGTAATCTGGATTACCCTTAAAATACTGTTCGGCAAGAAGAGATTTGAGCTTCTAAAAGGAAAGGAAAAACTTCTAAAAAGTTTAATAATAACAAACAATAGAAATTACCTGGTGGTGAACTATGGATTCATCGAATGCACATCCAACAGGGAAAGTGTCACCTAAGATTTCAGATTAGTTAGCAACCAATGCAGTCCCAAGGCTTCAATCAGTTACAACTATAAACAAAGTTTAATGTAACAAATTTTCTAACAGAATTATAGATGGGTCTTGTCAGTTGTGCGAAATGTTGATTGAGCTCACCTACAACAGCCCACTGAGGTTCAGCTCCAAAACCAGGATGAAGCAGCACCTTACCCAGATCTGCAGGCACCATATTTTTCTTTAATATATTTGCAGCATAATGGTTGAAAACATGCAGCATTATATCATGAATTGACTTGGCATCTAAGCAGGGTCAAATTTATACCATGAATGAGTCCAGTCAAATGAAGCCAATCTTCATTGGGATAATCCTTGCGAATAGCTTCAGCTGTTTGGAGAAGATGCTCAATTTGGGGCTCATCAAGGTCAGGATCAGACTCATCTACAAACTCATTCAGCAGCTCACAGCACTCCCAAATGCTCATCACAGCTCTGTCAAGCTTGCCATATTCTTCACGCTTGCGTAAAACCTGCAACCACACCGCAAAAGTAAAACAAACAAGCTAATAACCCAACAATATTGTCATTATAACCGTTTTAATAAAGAGGATAGGTACAATGCAGATCAGAAATACCGGAAAAAACAACCAATTTTGTCAGGAAATTCGGCAACTTACAAAATCATAAGTCTGGTTAATGTGTTGAATTCTGTAAAACTCTTCCACACTCGCCTTTCTTTCGCTTTCCTTTTCATAATCTCTGTAAAAGAAAACAATTAGGATGCAATATAAAAAACAAATTCACCTGAAAGAATGGCCAAATGCATTGCTTTCCGGCATCACAAAGCCGCCATATATACATAGATAGTGAAGCCGATGAAATCGAAAAAACAAATTCACCTGAAAGCATGGCCAAATGCATTGCTTTCCGGCGTCAAAAAGCCGCCATCCAAAATCAGTTCTTTTGGAGCTTTCGCAGCAGGATTCTCAGCAATAAGGGTTTTACCATCTCCGAGAAGGGGCTCTGTAATGTCATGACGGCAACAAAGATTTGGCAACTTAAGAACGGGCAAAAACGCTTGAATTTCAAACCATCACAGAAAAACAAAAACAGAGAAATTCATGTGACCTGGAACAGTGATCGTCATTTTGTAATTACTCAACCTCTACCTCAAATAACAGCCTTACCAAGTGCACCTGCAAAACAAGCCTTAAATCCTATGTCGCTTCATCTAAAAAACAAAAAAAATTCTGAAAGTGAGCAGCGATCTGTAAACCAGACAATTTACAAACAACATACCAAATAGAAACAGAGAATCCGAACAGCACAGGCTCCCCACTAAAGATACAATTTTGATCTTCGATCGCGAAGCTACAGTTTATAAGGAACCAGAGAAGTGCTATAAAGACCGCGTTCCCTGACTAGATACCACGCCAGCACCTGCTGGAAAGCACATGGTTATAAATAAGTCCGACTAGATGCCACGCTAGCATATGTTCCAAGTACAGCGTAATCTGTTGCCTGGTCAAGATCAATCCGCCCAACTGTGCCGGGAATTAATCATTTGCCAACTAATTTAAACATCACCGTCTTCACAGGAATAGAAAAAATGAATATGAAAAAGTTCCAAACTGAAAAACGTTGAAGTGATGAGGATGTGCGTTACAGAGATAAGGACGCCACGCCACTACATTGGTTGGAGCATCATCATCAACCCCGGAAGTCCCCCGGCCCCCCAGCATGGGAAACGTGATAAACAGAATTTCAAATGAACAATTCGCCTTCATTTGATTTCTTTTGTTATATTTATATGGGTATTTGAAACTTAACCCTTTACAATGGAGTTTTTAGTTATATTTTTATTAGTTTCTAGGGGTAGATTTAATTAGGGATTAAATGTTTTACTTTCATTCAATCAAAATTCAATTTTTTTTATATATTACTTATATTTTTATTTTTTCAAATCTTCAAACTTTTTTTTTTCAATATTATTGACTAAAATATTTAAATGATAAAGGAGATTTTTTTTTTTTTAAATCTTAATTAAAAAAAAAGTTAAATTTAATTATTTAAAGAGTTTTTCCTTCTTTTAACATTTACTTGCTTGTTATATCTTAAAATATAATTAAATTTTATTATTTGATAAATTAAAAATAATCTAATATATGAAATTGGCATATAATATATTAACTTTAACATCATGTTATAATATTATAATATGTAATATGTAACATATGTAACATCTAATATATAATTTAATAAATTCCTAACTTTAGCAATAAATTTTAAACCATTATCTTAATTTTACACATATCTCTAACTCTAAGGAGAGTGCTAACACTATTCATCACTATTGTTGTAACCCTAACCCTAACCATAAAGAATTGTAGAGTGATATTACAAAAAAATTATGAATTAATATTGAGAATAAGATTTGAAATAAAAATATTAGATGAATAAAAAATTATTAATAATATTTTATTTTTAATTTATTTTATTTTTGAATAGTTTTAACTATAATTTTTATCTTATTTCTAATATTTAGAAAATAATAAAAGTGACAATATCAAATAGTTTGAGATTTAATTTAAATTTTTATTTTAATTGTGTAAAATCAAATCTCTATTAGAATTTTTTTAATATTTAGAAAATAATAAAAGTGGCAAAAGAGGAATTATTCTGGAAAGCGAAGGCCAAAAGAGCTCACTGGCAGATGGAGATCACAACACAAGATTCTTCATAACTCTGTTAAGGCAAGAAGACTCATGAACAAAATATGTGAGATAAAGAATCGAGCAGGGGTGAAGGTCTCGAAGTAAGAGGAGATTGAATCAGTTGTGGTAGACCATTCTAAATGAATACTAACACTCGAAGGAGGGGCAAATAGAAGGGATTGTTCAAAATTCATCAATGTGATACCTCATTTGGTGAGTGATGAAGATAATGAAATTTCGGTGGAACCTTTCACATTCGAAGAAATTAAGCAGTCAAATTTTTAGTTGCATCCAGACAAAGCTTCAGGTCTAGATGGTTTTCTAACAACCTTCTACCAAAATTGGCATATTTTTGGGGAGGAGATATGGGAGCTAGCTAAAGATTTTAGAAGGAAGAAGAAATTTCTTCGGGACATGAACAACATTGTAATCACATTGATGCCAAATAAGGAGAAGTGTGAATCATTTGTGAACTACAAATTGATATCCTTATGCAATACTATCTACAAAATCATAGCAAAGGCTCTATGGAATAGGCTGAAGAAGATCTTGGGATCAATTATTTTAGAAAACAAAATGGTTTCACACTTGGGAGAGAGATAGCTGACATCACGATATTAGCCAATGAGGCACTCCACTCAATTAGAAGCTAAAGGCAAAAATGTATGTTGATAAAGTTGGATGTGAGCAAGGCGCACAATCAGGTGGGCTAGAGATTCTTGATGGAGGTAATGCATGTTGGTGTAATTAATTATTTAATTACACTTACATAAGTTTACTTAGGTATTTAATTATATTCCCAGGTATCATTTACTAGACTTGTGATAAGTTCACATGTTTGCTTAGGATATAAGATTCCTTCTAGAAGGATGAGTTGTCTTTTCTAGAAGTCTTATCTTATCTAGCATCATTTCCTAGGTAGTTAGTTAGTTGTCACATGTCATAATATTATGACACATGTCAACATCATATTACATACTACATCTCAAACTTGCCTATATAAGCAAGGCTTCATATATGTACTTTTCCATATTCAGTTTGGTATTCTTGCATCTTAATGATAGCATGATATTTCTACGATTTCTCTCTTGTGGAAGTTATTTTATCTTGCAGGTGATTCTGGGGTGTTTGAGGAGTTCACTATAAACTCCTATAATGCACATATTTAGTTTTTGCAAAGATTGGCTCTAATGGATGTTTTTTTATTTCTCAACACCCTGGTTCTCTATATTTGTCAGTGGGTCCCTATGTGGGTTCTTTGAACCTTCGAATGGCTATCATTTGGGGGATTCTTTGTCCCCCTTTATGTTTATGATAATGGTATAGGCCCTAGGGACATTAATAAGAGCCAAACAGGAGGAAGGGAGTTTGAACAGGGTGGTCGCGGCAAGAGATATATGTCCTCTTATGCATGCTCAATTTGTGGATGACATAGTCATGTTTGGTGAAACAAATTTGAGAGAGGCGGAAGAGGTGAAGAAAACACTAGATGCCTATGTGGCATGCTCAGGGTAGATGATTAATAAAGAAAAATCAAATATTTTCTTCTTCTTCACCAAAAAAGGCATGCAAAGAAGAATAACACAATTATTGGGTTTCACAATTTAGACGCTCCCTTCCAAGTATTTGGGGGTGCCAATTTTTGAAGGGGCTAATAAAATGATACTATGGAAGGATGTTATGGAAAGATGTTTGACAAAGTTTGCAACTTGGAAATAAAGGTGGCTGTCCCTTGCAAGAAGAATTTTGATTATCAAGTCTGTGTAGGCAACAATTCCAATCTATGTAATGCCATGCATGTCGATGATGAAGAAAGTGGAAAGTAAGTTGAATGGAATGATGGAGAATTTTTTGTGAGAAGTTTCAAAAATGAAGAAGAGAATCCCACTATTGCATTAGGATATAGTGTGCAAGCCAATAATGCAAGCCAATAATGGAAGGAGGAGCTTAGGAATCAAGAATTTGAGTGACCACAATAAAGCCTTTGGAGCCAAGCTCATTTGGAAAATGTACACCAAACCTGACACTTCATGGTGCAGGATTATGAGGAGGAAATATCTAGATTCAAAAGGCCCAAATAGGATACTAACAATCACTAATATGCAATGGGGCTCTGCAATTTGGAAGTTCATGTGGGAGTGTAGACCAATAATAATTGAGCATCTAACTTGGAAAATTAAGGATGGGAGATCGATAGACTTTTGAAAGAACTTGTGGGAAGGTGCTACTCCAATGGTTGACATTGAAGCAATAAAATCATTGCAACAAGTATTGGAAAGATGTGTAGGGATGAAGGTGTCAAATTACCTTGATTGGTGGAAAAAATTTCTTCCAAAATTTATGATTGGATAGATTGGAGCAAGTTACCTAGGACAGAGGAACATAAAGACATTCTGAGGGAAGAATTGAGTAAGAGAAGAATTGTACCTTTGATTGGGTAGGATGAAATCATTTGGTGTGGGGCCAAATTAGGATAATATATGACAAATTTGGGATATCAAATCTATCAACTACAAGAAAGGAGAGTGGGTTGGCAAGTTGGTCTATGTTCGGGGAAATCTATACTCTCAAAGGTGGGTGCTTTTCTATGGATGACACTTCGCAAGACGATACTAATGAGAGATCATTTGCATGCAACATTGGTATTTTTGGCCTCTTGAGACCTATTTTTTGTGCAAGGGAAGTGAAGAGATCAAAAATCACCTCCTCCACAATTGCCAATTCACAAGTAAATGTTGGGATTGGATTTAGGAAAAATTGAAATGGTCAAGACCTAAGAATGAAGACTTTGAAGAATTTCTTTGTGGATGACCTGCAATTCATGGCTATGCTATGTGGGGTGTCATATGGTATACAACACCATCCATGGTGGCATGGCATATTTGGAAAGAGATAAATAAGCAGATATTCAATGATATTAAGTGTTTGGTGGATCAAGTAATCTCAAAAATTGAGGTGGGAATTTGTGAAATTCTAAAAAAAAAGGTCAGTAGGAAACTAGATCAAGTTTTCACCATTTGGGACAATGAGCTACTCAAAGATTGGTCGGCCCTCAAGACTCTGCATTTGGTCCAAACAAGAATGGGAAGCAAAGGTAAGAGGAAACAAGTAAAATGGACTGCCCCACCAAGTGGAATACTATTTAGCTTAATTTTTACAAGGTAGTGAAAGGAAACCTAGGTAGAGCAAGCATAGGTTGTATCTTGAGAAATGAGAAGGGTCCAGTATGGTATGGACAATTTTTGGAAGCATTGGGGTTACCACAAACAACGTGAAGCTAAGATGGAGGTGCTCACAAGAGGTATCTATGAATGTACTCTTAGAGGACACAATCAGGTTAACATCGAGAGGGATTCTATGATCTATGTCAATGCAATTATTAGGAAACACACACCAAATTGGAGGCTTCAAGATTGGGTGGAGATATGTTTAGCTGATCTAGGTAGTGAAAGGAAACCTAGGTAGAGCAAGCATAGGTTGTATCTTGAGAAATGAGAAGGGTCCAGTATGGTATGGGCGATTTTTGGAAGCATTGGGCTTACCACAAACAACGTGAAGCTAAGATGGAGGTGCTCGCAAGAGGTATTTATGAATGTACTCTTAGAAGACACAATCAGGTTGACATCAAGAGGGATTCTATGATCTATTTCAATGCAATTATTAGGAAACACACACCAAATTGGAGGCTTAAAGCTTGGGTGGAGATATGTTTAACTAACTTGTAGAAATTATATGGATTCACAATAAAACATATATACAAAGAATATAATTTGACGATGAATCTATTAGAAAACATGGGGACCAATTGCGAGGTGCTCGACAAGTTAGAAATAAATCTGATTGCATGATTGGGGTTGTTGGTGTGAATAAATGTCTTGTACCTAGTTAATTCACTTACTAGGGAATTAGGGGACATATTCACATATTAAGTTCACTTAGGATTATAAGATTCCTTCTATAAATCTTAGTTGTCATTTCTAGATCTTATCTTGTCCTAGGTTGTTATAAGTTATTTGTCTCATGTTATAAGATTAAGGTCCACTTGTCATGATCTTGTCTAATTTCCTATGTCTCACCTTGCCTTTATAAGCAAGGCATCTCATGTACATTTTCATATTCAATCATATATTCAATATTGTAATATTGCATCGATTATTGCAAATTTATGCTGTTGTTTTTCTCCTTTGTAGAAGTTTATTTTGGTTTTGTAGGTGATCTTGGAGGCTTGAGTCCTTGAGTGACTCTAACATGGTATCAGAGCTTGAGATCTACAAGCCCCTTCTCAGATTTGGGAGATAATTATGCTTGATTTTTTTGCTATGGAGCAAATCTTGGTGGATCTTTAAAAAGTTGAGTATGCTCTTCTCTTGCTTCAAATGATGACCAGAGAATCAAAAAATCTTGATAGAAATACCAAATTTGAGGTTTTCTAATTTTTGGATTTGTATTGCGGGTTCATTTTGGAGCATGGTAGTGCAAATCTAAGCTCACTATTGAGTTTAGAATGTCTAAGAAATTCAGATCTAGTTTTTAATTCACTCACTTTAGCCATTGTATGATATAGTTGCAAATTGGGGTTTGAAGCTTAGATCTAATGAACATTTTTTTATTGGAGCACTTATCATCCAAATGGATGCTACCATTGCATGTAGATAGACCAAAAAACCCTATTTTCATATAAAATTTGTCCATTTTTTATGAATTTGATTTTTGGAAAAAAAAAAAAAAAAATTCATCACTACAAGCAAAATTTAAAATTAAAAAAAAAAATCATAACTTTTGATCCAGAAATTGGATTTTGATGAACAAGATATCATTGGAAAGTTAGTTCTAAGAAATTTTTAATAGTGTAAGTTATTTTTCATAATTTTTCTATTTCATATCAATTTTTACAGCTCATAACTTTTTGCTTCAGACTTCGTTTTTCTTGATTCTTATGACATCAAGAAGGTATTGAAGAGCAGTTCAATTTTATGTGTGCACTTTTTGCATATTTGTTTCTATAATTTCATAATTTTAGTTTGAAGTTGATTTGGTACTTTTGCATACATTGTTGTAAATTTGCAAAAAAAAGTGTCAATTTCTTTGTGACAAAGGGGTTAATTACTTGCATTGTGAAGGGGAAATTTGTCAGTGGTGTCTCTAACTCCATATAACTATCATGAATGGAGAAATTATTGTTAAAATTGGCATTGCATAAAATCACATTTGGCCAAGATCCAGAAACCACAAGAGCTATAGAAAGAAGAAAATGATTTGATAGAAGGGATGAAGCACTTGGTACTCTTATTTTTTCCATTTTTCCAGATCTTAGATATCATGTTGCATCTGACACACATCCTAATCAAATTTGGACTACTTTAGAGGGTCTTTTTGGTAAGCCAAAGATAATGAGGAAATTTAAGTTGGAGAATGAACTTATGAGTCTTAATCTTTCAGATTTTGACAATATGCAAGACTTCTTCTCTAAACTCAATTCTCTTAGATTACAGAACTTTATCTAATTGTGGGGTCACAAAAGAGGATGAAAAATTGATTCTTTCTATTCTTGCTAATCTTGGTCTTGATTATTTAGTGTTTGTTTCTACATTTTATGCTACAATAGATGCCCTTAGCAAAGTTGGCACACATGGGCTCATTGAATTCTTCCAAATCTCATGCTCTTCTTACAAATGATCCAAAGGCTTCAAGTGGCAAAGTTAAGAATCAGAATAAGGACCTCAAATCCAATGAGCAAGGTAAAGATTCACCTTCGCATAACACTCCTTATTCCACTTCCTCTTCTAAAGAGGATTCATCTAAAAAGAAGAATTTTAAATGTGCATATTGTAAAAGACTAGGACGTGATGAGCATAGATGTCATAATAAGAAGATTGATGAATTCACACACCTTCTTCAAAAGAATAACATACATTTTCCCTCATTAGTGTCTTCTTATTCTCTAGCATCTCAATCGACAACACCTTCATCTTCACAGTCAAAGAATACATGATATACAACTGGATTAAACAAAATGAAAAGAAACGCATCCTTGGCCTCTACAAGGGGTGATCCCACAATACTGGTTTACAATTCCCTTCATGAAGAAAAATTGCAAAAATGCTTCAAAGAATTTTTTTTTGGGTTTTTGGGGGTTCAACGGACAGTCATGCCAATTGAAAAAAGGATTGCCCTAAACCTCCCCTTCGAAAGTAAACCCATTTGTGATTGCCAACCCTTTGGCCTTTTTTTTTGTGCTGAAAATTGCAAAGGGGGTCCGACCAAACCCCTTCATTGAATGGGTCTAGGTGGTCTCGCTCAAAGCAAACCCCCCTTTTTTTCCCTTCTCCCCCTCCTCTAGCAATTTTCTGCAAAATTTTACCTTTTCGAACTTGGGTTGAAGATGAAAATGGAATCAACTTCACAAACCCAACTGGATGATGGTAGTCCTTAGAACGAGCTATCCATCAAATATAATCCTAATGTATTTTGGTTTTTTTTTTAGGTAATTTATATATTTTGGTTTTATTATATATATATATATTGTTTAATTAAACATAGGTTTTTCACCGAAAGTCAAGCTCTCTATTCTACACATGTGGAAATATATTAGATTATCAAAAAAAATTGAAAAATATGTTCATGCTAGGTATTGATGTCCTTGATCCAGCAAAAAAAAAATTAAATTTTGACACATACAAAAAAAGTTATTTTGTATAAGGTCTACCTATGTCTATATTGTAATTGGTTTGACTTCAAAACTTAATTAAGAAAAAAATATTCAATAAAAAACACTATGAAACCAAATGAACATTGTAGATATCATAGTTACAAAGCTAAATTCAAAACAAATAGAATTTTATCATTCATAGAAAAAATGTTATGTTGTTTACAATGAACATCACTCTTTAAAAATGGTATTTACTGTTAAAAACTAATTTTCGAAGGAGATGGAAATAGAAATGCAATTTTATTCCAATTTTTTTTTTAAATATATATTTAGAATCTATAGACAAGATGTCACAAATCACTAGTTTGCATCATTTTTAAATTCTTCATGGTTTAGTAGCTATAGGTGCCCGAAAATGAAGATTTAGTTAAAAAAATCAGTTTAAAGTCCAATTTGGCCAAAAAGTGTAACCCACTATTGTGGGATCACCCCAAGTCATGAATCTAACAGATGGATTCTTGATTCAGGGGCATCTCATCATATGGCATCATCTATAGGAATGTTCGCTTCTTTTGAACCTTGTAATTCACCTCATATTTTGATGGATAACAATACTTATATGAAGGTAAGTAGAAAGGGTTTATTAACATGAGAGAGGGAACCTTTAATGATGTGCGTTGTGTTCCTTCTTTTTCCACTAATCTCCTTTCTATTTATCAAATTACCCATGGTGGTCAAGGTAAAACTATTGAATTCACTCCTGATAGAGTGTACATAAGGGACTTGGAGACCAGGGATATTGTTACTATCGATATGGTTGATCATTCATCTCATTTGTATTCATTTTCACATTTTTATTTAGAAGAAGATAATGTTCCTTTGATTGCATATCACACTCCTTCATTAAGTGTGAACCATGTTTTTGAGGAGAAGTTTGGTCATCTAAATCTTGGTATTCTAGAGACTAGTGTTGAGCTTCCTACTCCTCCACCTCTTGCTTCTTCAACTATCAATGCTTCTATTCAATGGGATGATAATAGTTTTCAGATCTTGCTTTGTGGGATGAATATTTGACAAGGATTTCTAACTTTTTTGTGGAGTCTCATACTTTAGATTTGGAGGACACACTTGAGGGGGTTTCTCTCCTCTTTGATGATAGTTTTAGCACAATTGTTATCCTATCTTATTTGTCTTTGGAGATTCACATTCATGATTCTCCTCATTCTCTTGATTTGTCATGCTTCTTTGGTTGGTTTTGACCATGATTAAGTTGTGTCGTATTGAAGCTTGGATACTCCTACTCAGTTTTCAAAGGCATACATGTTGAGACTTAGTCCTTCCTCTTTTTAGTCTTACATGGAGTGACTTCTTCATCAGACCATGGATTTGTTTCTTCCTAAGGGAAGATTTTTTGCTTGCAGACATTGGATCGTCTTTTTTTTTCAGGCATTCTTCATCGGCATTCGATCTTATTCATTGTGGGGGATATCTTGTATCTCTTTTTCCCTCTTATGGGGGGCCATTGTTTATATATACATGATAGATGTAGTCCTTGGGGGGTATCATTGAGTCCTCCATACATCATCTTATTTATTTTGTTTTTCTCTCTTTTGGAGAGGATTTTTATCCCATTTGGTTTTCTCCTTTTCTCTGTTTGTGAGAGATTGCATTTGCATTGTAAATGGGTACCTAAAATAGCCTCATAGTTGAGACCCATATTCATAGTCATTTTGTATTGTGTGCATAATAATATTCTCCCCAAGTTTCCCTTAAGGGGGGTGTTGATGCACGAATAAAAGTCATGTACCTAGTTAATTCACTTAATAGAGAATTAGGGGATATGTTCACATGTTAAGTTTATTTAGGATTATAAGATTCCTTCTAGAAGTCTTAGTTGTCATTTTTAGGTCTTATCTTGTCCTAGGTTGTTATAAGTTAGTTGTCTCATGTTATAGGATTAAGACACTTGTCATGATCTTGTCTAATCCTATGTCTCACCTTGCCTTTATAAGCAAGGAATCTCATGTACATTTGTATATTCAATCATATATTCAATTTTATAATATTGCATTCATTATTGAAAATTTATGCTCTTGCTTTTCTCATTTCTAGAAGGTTATTTTTGGTTTTGTAGGTGATCCTGGAGGCTTAATGAGTCTGTGAGTGACTCTAACAAGAATATGAGCTTGCTTGATATTAAGACCTATCAAAATGATGATGAGGTATGAAGTATATTACATATGAGTACAATGACCTTGCTTATATAGGAAATGTGAGGAATAGGATTGAACATGATTGTGACATGTGCCTTAATCCTATGACATGTGACAACTAACAACTTGACTACCTAGGAATCATGCATTACAAGCTAGATAAGATAAGTTCTAGAAAAGCCAACTAAGACTTCAAGAAGGAAAATTATATCCTAGAAGTAAACTTAACATGTGAATAAGTCCCCTAAGTCCCTAGCAAGGTAAATTACTAGGTACAAGACATATATTCACACCAACACCCCCCCTTAAGTGCAACTTAGGGAGAAGATTATTATGAAAATGATGCAAAAAAAATGCAAAAATGGATTCACAATAAAACATATATACAAAGAGTATAATTCAGTGGTGAATCTGTTGGAAAACACGATGACCAATGGCGAGGTGCTCGACAAGTTAGAAATAAATCTAATTGCATGGTCGGGGTAGGCCACTGTTCTGATAGAGGACTCATGGGTATCTTTAGTGTCAAAATAAGGTGCTCCCAATGATAGAAGGGTAGTGATAGGGTATGTGTAGGATCATGATGGGCCAAAAAGTGGCAATGGAGAAAAAATTACATTTTTCATCGACCCAAAAACGTGGAAATGTCGAGTTGACTTTTTTGTGGCTTGGGTGTCAGTACACACTTCCAAAGTAAAAACCAAACCAAGATCTCCATATCGGATATCCGATTCAAATCAGATATCCGATCCAAATGGATATCTGATTTGAAGCAAACATATATAAAAAAAAATCGGGCCTGTTAAAATCATTTGGCATTCATAAACAGGCGGTGGCGCACAGTGAGGAGGTTCTCCACATATCTGATATCCGATTTATCCGATATCTATTTTGAAAAGGTTAGATTTTAGATTTTTCTTTGCTTTGATCAAATTTTGAATTAGATTTGTATAATTTCAGTTAGTTTTTTATGAATTTTTTTCAAAATAGGGTTTTTGATTGAATTTTTATGAAAATTTTGAGTTTAGAATGGATTTTGATTAAAAATGAATGTTTTTTTATGGATTTTGATTTTAAAACAGTGTTGTTTATGTATTTGTATTAAAAATTAGAGAATTTTATAGATTTTTGTTAAAAAGTAGGGGTTTTTTTTGTTTTTTTTTAAACTAGGGTATTTTTACAATATTTTCATTTATACTGTCTAATTTCAATTAGATTAATTAGTTTTTAACTTTAGTCAGGCATTATGGCTGCTGAAAATGAAAATGCACAAATTCCACACCAACTAAGAATGAAAATGCACAAATACCAAAATGCTCCACCACCTCTATAGCCATCAATTGAAGAATTAATTGGTGAAAAATTGCAGCAATTAAAGGGTATTTATGAAGTTTATAAGAGAATCCCTCGATTATTCAAGATGTCAAACACATTGAAGGATATAATTAAAAATATAGAAACCCTCTCCACCCAACATAATGCCTTTCATTTGTGGCAAGAAGACATGAGGGAATATTATGCATGTGGATTGTATTATGATAATGTGAAAGATCTCAGAATAACCAAAGCCCAAATAGCCTCTTTATTTGTTAACCCCCGCACTAGTTTGCCAATTAATGTTAATAAACGAAAACTTTCTATAAAATGGTGCACACATAGGGACATTGTAGATAATTTTTGGGATTGTTGGTGTATGGTTTTTGATAAACCACCAAACAAAAATTGTGATATACCATTTTACTTTATTAAAAAATTATATGCTAAGTTTGTGTTAGGGCATCATGTCAATTACTCTGACATTAAACCCCTCCAAGGCGTTGGTGGAGGTATGCCCCAGGATAGACCAGGGGCAATTAGAGTAGTCTCACGCCCATAGGTTCACCCTCCTCCCCTTCCTCTACCACCTCCAGTATATCATCCAGATATTATGTAGGATGCGGCCACACAAACTATCCAGGCTATTCACTCTTTGAGTGGCCTTTTAGTTTTGCATGCTTCTACAGTAGCCCAGCCACATTCTGGTGATGTTGGCGATGGTTCGAGTGCTGTTGCGTCATCCTCGTCAGGTCCACATATTTTTTTGCCACATACTTGCTCCATGTGCCACCAGATATGCTTGGGTCCTCTTGGACAACCCATCGAGCATCCCTTGGACACTTCTAATTATGACCTCCATAATGTGGACATTATAGATCAGACTCAGGGGAGTGGAGCACACCCTACAGAGTCCTCTCCTGCTAGAGAGGCGGGCATTGGAATAGTGACAGAGGTAAGATTTAAGTTGTAAATTCATAACTTGCATTTGTTTTTAAATGAATATTAATAAGAGATAGTATAATGTACTAATATTTATTTACATGGTCTATTTAACAATTGATGTCTGAGGAGTAGCTCGCACAAGTGACTGATAGCACCCTTAGGGCCATTTCATTTGACCTCGACACACACACAGTATATATTTTTGCACTCACTCGTTTACATTTTTTTATTATATACTTGCTTGTCATTTGAATTGTCATAAATGAAATTATATAATACCTTATATGTTTATCTTATTTTCCTCTTGTAGGAAATACCTAGTGTGAGCGAGGTGTAGCCTTGTCCAGATTATGAAAGTGCAATGTTAGATAAGGGGAAGGTAATTGAACTCAAATTCGATTAAATTAAGAATTTTAAGATCTTATATTGATTATACATACATCGACATAAATTGGTAGTTTCGTATGTACTTGTCATTTTTATGTACAGGCAATTATGTGCTATACGTTGTTGTTGACAAGTGCCACAATGCCCCAAGGAGTAATGTGATTGGAACACTTGAATATAGGTATCTAAAAACATCAAGGAGGAGGTGTTGGAAACAACTAAAGGAGATAAAGAAAAGATCAACCTAAAGAGGTATGTGTTTATTTTATTTTGTGTTTGGTATTTATATGTTCATATTATCGACAATTGTATGCTAACTTGGATCAATTTTATGTTTTTGTTCACATATATAGATTGACATTACAAAAGCTGGTTTGGTCGGTTCTTTGAGAGGGGCATATTCTAGGACTCCTGACCCTTTGAAGAGACAGATATTTCAAGTAATCAAGATTACAATTTTAGAGTTTAATTATAATTCAATGTATATTGATTTTGATGTTAATTATTCAAATTTAAAGCATATAGTATAACTAATCTCAATTGTGGTTTGATTTTTTCTTGTGCAACTACCTTCAGAGCCACTGCAAAGAGGCTCCATTTTGATGATCCACCAATAGTTTAGGATGAGATAGACATTTTGGCATGTAAATTTTGAATAGACATCAAGACGGAATATGCCACATTTTGTAAAACTTTGTTTTGAGTTGGCGTTGATGCCATTTTTGTATATGGAGATACACTCAAGATTATTGGATAATTTGATATATAGAAGTTGAAAATCGAAATTTAATTTCTTCCTCATGTGCATGATTAAACTCTTTGAAAATTTAATCAAGTGAGCAATGGTTAAATATCAATGTACAATAGCATAAAAAGAATGGTTATATTATGTAGTTTATATTCATATTGTTGATTACATTTCATTTCACATCTTTCTAACTCAAAGCATTACTTCACATTGCATAAGTAACAACTAGATGTCAATAGATGAAAAAATTTCAATAACAATATAGTTTTTACAAAGTCAACCTAAGCAGTTATGCAATTACTTCACATTACAAAACTAATGACTAGGAGCAGCTATCAATTTCATTAGCTTGTCATGGAATTCTATGAGACCACATTTCTTTGAGGAAACTTGGCACAATCAGTAGCTTAATATGGA
>VDFB02233504.1:0-21143 GCA_007258455.2 Sequoia sempervirens | reverse complement strand
TTGAAGAATGTTGATAACTCTACTCAGTTGTCTTCTTTTCTCAATATCATACAAATTATTTTGATTTTTGAATAATGCCGATTTATGATTTTTGAGGAATTCTGATAACTCTACTTAGTTCTCTTCTCTCATGTGGAGAGTTAGAACTTCTTGGCCATGCCTTTACATCATTAGGGAAGTTTTTCTCTTTTTGACAATGTCAAAAGCATGGCTGCATACAAATTAGGAAAAAGACCTTTCCTTTTAGATTAACAATGCATGGAAGATTCAAAAAGTATCCTTGATATTACAAAAGGGTATGTGTTTATACACTTCAAACGTGCAATCACCCTTTGGTTCTTTCAAAGAAAAATCTTCCTATGCCACTGTTACATTGCACAAGTAAACCATATTTTGTATTGTGGACCTATATTAAGCTACCACTCTCAATAATGAAAGAAGACATCAAAATGATACAAAATAACATTTGAGACTGAAAGAAGACATCAAAATAGCTAGTGTACTAAAAAAATTCTTATGATTTCTAAAGAATGCTAATAACTCTACTCAGTTGGCTTCTTTTTTCAATATCATACAAATTGAACCCTAGCATCAATAGACTCTGTATATCATAGAATTCCATGCCAAGTTAGGTTTTAATTATAAAACAAGGACACATGTATGCATTTTATACTTAACATACAATTATTTTCTCATATGAGTGAAAGAGGTAGGTTTTTAGTCATCAATTGTGTTTACCTCTTTGAATAACATTCCAATAGAAAGATGAACATTTCAAACGGTTATTAGGAAAAATGAATAGTTCATAAAAATTTGCACAACTATGCAACACAAATGACAACTCAAATGAACTTAGAGTTCAATCAGTTCCAAGAAATAATTCATAATTTAAAGAAACCATGCAATATATGGTTTGTGTGTGACTTCTCAATTTCTTGGTGGCCTTGGTTTTCTTCTTGAATCTACTACTCTCTCTAGTGATGCTCTCCCTCTCTATCCTAAAGGGAGAAACAAAATCTCCTGCATCCACCTCATCAAGCCAATAAGGTAGCTAGTTTGATTATATAAAGAAAATATTAACATAAACCAATAATATACAAAGTATAACATTCCTTTTCATTTATATGCAAACTAGGTTCCATATTAATTTTAAACAAACCATATCAACTGATATAACACTAATTCATCAACGTATTCTAATTGTTCAAAAATTTAGGTTCTTAGGATTATAATCAAAATGCAAAGCTAAATATATCATTGTCTAGAGGGCTCAATAAATGGGATGTGACATATCCCCCCCTTAAGATCATTATCCCTTATGATTTATTTCAACTTTAAATAATTTATAATAAATTTTGTCTTTCTAACAAAGTGTTTAATTAAATAAATGAGGAAATCCATGATGAAAGTATTCATAGTCACCCTAGGTGGCACTATCCTCAGAATATTGGTCCCACTAGACCTGACATTGAGTAATTTCTTTGTCGCACAAGTGGGTCTTGTGAACCTCAAGTAATTTGAGAGGCTCAATTGTGATCACTCCTAGATCCTAATCTTGAAGATTATTCCAATCAAGAATATGGTTAATGCCAAAACACATTTTTTAAAATAAGACATGGAAAAACTCATGCATATGAGAAAGAGTTGGTGGTAGAGCTATTTTGTAGGCAACCAGGTTAATAACTTCTAAAACTTTCAAAGAACCCACGTATCTAGGTGCTAACTTAGCATACTTTCCAAATTCTCTCAAGCTCTTATGAGGTTTAACTCTTAAGAGTACTTTATCTCCTACCAAGAATAGAATCTATGAGGTGTGAACTTCTCTAGTTTCTCCATGGAATCATTCATAAATAAATTGTCTTTAATTTATATATTGTTGCATTTAGAATTCTACAAATGCCCTTAAGTTTCTTTGTTTGTGCAAGTTGTTAATGATATTTTTTTATACCTTTATTCTATCATTTTACACCCAAGTGTCTTATTTCATATATGCATGGAATTCATATTTCTTTCCCACATCATAGGAACCACAACTTGGATTCAATCTTGTATGTTATCTAAATAATTTAAAATTTTATGCAAGTCACCTCAAACTATCTTTAAACACACTTATTTATGCTACCATTATGCAAGTATATATAGACATGAGGAAAATTATGTTAGAAATACATATTTAATTTTATAGTGACTTGAGAGTAAATAGAAAAATAATGTTATACATTTAAGCTTATATTTAATATATAATAGAGAATGATAACATATCCAAATGTTAAAATTTACATAGTCTTTTGAAAATGAGTTTATATCTTTCATCCCTTAAATATACTTCAAGTCTTTTGTCTTTTATATGATTAGGATCTCAACATACACAAAATGGAGTTCAAGTTAACGTGCATAAGTTGGGGTACAAGTTGAGCCTGATTTAGATACTAGAGTAGAGGAGGCCCAACCACACATAGTTGATGTCAACGAGGAGGCCCAACCAAAATTTGATGTTAGAGATGGGTCGGGATTGCTTCCTTCTATATATATGTTATGAGCTATCTAATCGGTTATAGAATTCCATATCAAGCTACTGATTATGCCAAGTTTCCTCAAAGAAATGTGGTCTCATAGAATTCCATGACAAGCTAATGCAATTGATAGCTGCTCCTAGTTATTAGTTATGTAATGTGAAGTAATTGCATAACTGCTTAGGTTGACTTTGTAAAAACTATATTGTTATTGAAATTTTTTCATCTATGACATCTAGTTGTTACTTATGCAATGTGAAGTAATGCTTTGAGTTTGAAAGATGTGCAATGCAATGTAATCAACAATATGAATATAAACTACATAATATAACCATTCTTTTTATGCTATTGTACATTGATATTTAACCATTGCTCACTTGATTAAATTTTCAAAGAGTTTAATCATGCACATGAGGAAGAAATTAAATTTTGATTGTCAACTTCTATATATCAAATTATCCAATAATCTTGAGTGTATCTCCATATACAAAAATGGCATCAACGCCAACTCAAACAAAGTTTTACAAAATGTGGCATATTCCATCTCGATGTCTATTCAAAATTTACATGCCAAAATGTCTATCTCATCCTAAACTACTAGTGGATCATCAAAATGGAGCCTCTTTGCAGCACTTGTTGGCTCTGAAGGTAGCTACACAAGAAAAAATCAAACCACAATTGAGATTAGTTATACTATATGATTTAAAATTGAATAATTAACATCGAAATCAATATACCTTGAATTATAATTAAACTCTAAAATTGTAATCTTGATTACCTGAAATATCCGTCTCTTCAAAGGGTCAGGATTCCTAGAATATTCCCCTCTCAAAGAACCGACCAAACCAACTTTTGTAATGTCAATCTATATATGTGAACAAAAACATAAAATTGATCCAAGTTAGCATATAATTGTCGATAATATGAACATATAAATACCAAACACAAAATAAAATAAACACATACCTCTTTAGGTTGATCTTTTTCTTTATCTCCTTTAGTTGTTTCAACACCTCCTCCTTGATGTTTTTAGATACCTACTCCTTCAAGTGTTCCAATACGTACTCCTTCAGGCATTGTGGCACTTGTCAACAATGATGTATAGCTCATAACTGCATGTACATAAAAATTACAAGTACATATGAAACTACCAATCTATATTGATATATGTATAGTCGATCTTAAAAGTATTAATTCAATTGAATTTGATTTCAATTACCTTCCCCTTGTCTAACATTGCACTTCCATAATTTGGACAAGGCTACACCTTGCTCGCACTTGTCAACAACAACGTATAGCACATAATTGCCTGTACATAAAAATGACAAGTACATACGAAACTACCAATTTATGTCGATGTATGTATAATCAATATAAGATCTTAAAATTCTTAATTTAATCGAATTTGAGTTCAATTACCTTCCCCTTATCTAACATTGCACTTTCATAATCTGGACAAGGCTACACCTCGCTCACACTAGGTATTTCCTACAAGAGGAAAATAAGATAAACATATAAGGTATTATATAATTTCATTTATGACAATTCAAATGACAAGCAAGTATATAATAAAAAAATGTAAACGAGTGAGTGCAAAAATATATACTGTGTGTGTGTCGAGGTCAAATGAAATGGCCCTAAGGGTGCTATCAGTCACTTGTGCGAGCTACTCCTCAGACATCAATTGTTAAATAGACCATGTAAATAAATATTAGTACATTATACTATCTCTTATTAATATTCATTTAAAAACAAATGCAAGTTATGAATTTACAACTTAAATCTTACCTCTGTCACTATTCCAATGCCCGCCTCTCTAGCAGGAGAGGACTCTGTAGGGTGTGCTCCACTCCCCTGAGTCTGATCTATAATGTCCACATTATGGAGGTCATAATTAGAAGTGTCCAAGGGATGCTCGATGGGTTGTCCAAGAGGACCCAAGCATATCTGGTGGCACATGGAGCAAGTATGTGGCAAAAAAATATGTGGACCTGACGAGGATGACGCAACAGCACTCGAACCATCGCCAACATCACCAGAATGTGGCTGGGCTACTGTAGAAGCATGCAAAACTAAAAGGCCACTCAAAGAGTGAATAGCCTGGATAGTTTGTGTGGCCGCATCCTACATAATATCTGGATGATATACTGGAGGTGGTAGAGGAAGGGGAGGAGGGTGAACCTATGGGCGTGAGACTACTCTAATTGCCCCTGGTCTATCCTGGGGCATACCTCCACCAACGCCTTGGAGGGGTTTAATGTCAGAGTAATTGACATGATGCCCTAACACAAACTTAGCATATAATTTTTTAATAAAGTAAAATGGTATATCACAATTTTTGTTTGGTGGTTTATCAAAAACCATACACCAACAATCCCAAAAATTATCTACAATGTCCCTATGTGTGCACCATTTTATAGAAAGTTTTCGTTTATTAACATTAATTGGCAAACTAGTGCGGGGGTTAACAAATAAAGAGGCTATTTGGGCTTTGGTTATTCTGAGATCTTTCACATTATCATAATACAATCCACATGCATAATATTCCCTCATGTCTTCTTGCCACAAATGAAAGGCATTATGTTGGGTGGAGAGGGTTTCTATATTTTTAATTATATCCTTCAATGTGTTTGACATCTTGAATAATCGAGGGATTCTCTTATAAACTTCATAAATACCCTTTAATTGCTGCAATTTTTCACCAATTAATTCTTCAATTGATGGCTATAGAGGTGGTGGAGCATTTTGGTATTTGTGCATTTTCATTCTTAGTTGGTGTGGAATTTGTGCATTTTCATTTTCAGCAGCCATAATGCCTGACTAAAGTTAAAAACTAATTAATCTAATTGAAATTAGACAGTATAAATGAAAATATTGTAAAAATACCCTAGTTTAAAAAAAAACAAAAAAAACCCCTACTTTTTAACAAAAATCTATAAAATTCTCTAATTTTTAATACAAATACATAAACAACACTGTTTTAAAATCAAAATCCATAAAAAAACATTCATTTTTAATCAAAATCCATTCTAAACTCAAAATTTTCATAAAAATTCAATCAAAAACCCTATTTTGAAAAAAATTCATAAAAAACTAACTGAAATTATACAAATCTAATTCAAAATTTGATCAAAGCAAAGAAAAATCTAAAATCTAACCTTTTCAAAATAGATATCGGATAAATCGGATATCAGATATGTGGAGAACCTCCTCACTGTGCGCCACCGCCTGTTTATGAATGCCAAATGATTTTAACAGGCCCGATTTTTTTTTATATATGTTTGCTTCAAATCAGATATCCATTTGGATCGGATATCTGATTTGAATCGGATATCCGATATGGAGATCTTGGTTTGGTTTTTACTTTGGAAGTGTGTACTGACACCCAAGCCACAAAAAAGTCAACTCGACATTTCCACGTTTTTGGGTCGATGAAAAATGTAATTTTTTCTCCATTGCCACTTTTTGGCCCATCATGATCCTACACATACCCTATCACTACCCTTCTATCATTGGGAGCACCTTATTTTGACACTAAAGATACCCATGAGTCCTCTATCAGAACAGTGGCCTACCCCGACCATGCAATTAGATTTATTTCTAACTTGTCGAGCACCTCGCCATTGGTCATCGTGTTTTCCAACAGATTCACCACTGAATTATACTCTTTGTATATATGTTTTATTGTGAATCCATTTTTGCATTTTTTTTGCATCATTTTCATAATAATCTTCTCCCTAAGTTGCACTTAAGGGGGGGTGTTGGTGTGAATATATGTCTTGTACCTAGTAATTTACCTTGCTAGGGACTTAGGGGACTTATTCACATGTTAAGTTTACTTCTAGGATATAATTTTCCTTCTTGAAGTCTTAGTTGGCTTTTCTAGAACTTATCTTATCTAGCTTGTAATGCATGATTCCTAGGTAGTCAAGTTGTTAGTTGTCACATGTCATAGGATTAAGGCACATGTCACAATCATGTTCAATCCTATTCCTCACATTTCCTATATAAGCAAGGTCATTGTACTCATATGTAATATACTTCATACCTCATCATCATTTTGATAGGTCTTAATATCAAGCAAGCTCATATTCTTGTTAGAGTCACTCACAGACTCATTAAGCCTCCAGGATCACCTACAAAACCAAAAATAACCTTCTAGAAATGAGAAAAGCAAGAGCATAAATTTTCAATAATGAATGCAATATTATAAAATTGAATATATGATTGAATATACAAATGTACATGAGATTCCTTGCTTATAAAGGCAAGGTGAGACATAGGATTAGACAAGATCATGACAAGTGTCTTAATCCTATAACATGAGACAACTAACTTATAACAACCTAGGACAAGATAAGACCTAAAAATGACAACTAAGACTTCTAGAAGGAATCTTATAATCCTAAATAAACTTAACATGTGAACATATCCCCTAATTCTCTATTAAGTGAATTAACTAGGTACATGACTTTTATTCGTGCATCAACACCCCCCTTAAGGGAAACTTGGGGAGAATATTATTATGCACACAATACAAAATGACTATGAATATGGGTCTCAACTATGAGGCTATTTTAGGTACCCATTTACAATGCAAATGCAATCTCTCACAAACAGAGAAAAGGAGAAAACCAAATGGGATAAAAATCCTCTCCAAAAGAGAGAAAAACAAAATAAATAAGATGATGTATGGAGGACTCAATGATACCCCCCAAGGACTACATCTATCATGTATATATAAACAATGGCCCCCCATAAGAGGGAAAAAGAGATACAAGATATCCCCCACAATGAATAAGATCGAATGCCGATGAAGAATGCCTGAAAAAAAAAGACGATCCAATGTCTGCAAGCAAAAAATCTTCCCTTAGGAAGAAACAAATCCATGGTCTGATGAAGAAGTCACTCCATGTAAGACTAAAAAGAGGAAGGACTAAGTCTCAACATGTATGCCTTTGAAAACTGAGTAGGAGTATCCAAGCTTCAATACGACACAACTTAATCATGGTCAAAACCAACCAAAGAAGCATGACAAATCAAGAGAATGAGGAGAATCATGAATGTGAATCTCCAAAGACAAATAAGATAGGATAACAATTGTGCTAAAACTATCATCAAAGAGGAGAGAAACCCCCTCAAGTGTGTCCTCCAAATCTAAAGTATGAGACTCCACAAAAAAGTTAGAAATCCTTGTCAAATATTCATCCCACAAAGCAAGATCTGAAAACTATTATCATCCCATTGAATAGAAGCATTGATAGTTGAAGAAGCAAGAGGTGGAGGAGTAGGAAGCTCAACACTAGTCTCTAGAATACCAAGATTTAGATGACCAAACTTCTCCTCAAAAACATGGTTCACACTTAATGAAGGAGTGTGATATGCAATCAAAGGAACATTATCTTCTTCTAAATAAAAATGTGAAAATGAATACAAATGAGATGAATGATCAACCATATCGATAGTAACAATATCCCTGGTCTCCAAGTCCCTTATGTACACTCTATCAGGAGTGAATTCAATAGTTTTACCTTGACCACCATGGGTAATTTGATAAATAGAAAGGAGATTAGTGGAAAAAGAAGGAACACAACGCACATCATTAAAGGTTCCCTCTCTCATGTTAATAAACCCTTTCTACTTACCTTCATATAAGTATTGTTATCCATCAAAATATGAGGTGAATTACAAGGTTCAAAAGAAGCGAACATTCCTATAGATGATGCCATATGATGAGATGCCCCTGAATCAAGAATCCATCTGTTAGATTCATGACTTGGGGTGATCCCACAATAGTGGGTTACACTTTTTGGCCAAATTGGACTTTAAACTGATTTTTTTAACTAAATCTTCATTTTCGGGCACCTATAGCTACTAAACCATGAAGAATTTAAAAATGATGCAAACTAGTGATTTGTGACATCTTGTCTATAGATTCTAAATATATATTTAAAAAAAAAATTGGAATAAAATTGCATTTCTATTTCCATCTCCTTCGAAAATTAGTTTTTAACAGTAAATACCATTTTTAAAGAGTGATGTTCATTGTAAACAACATAACATTTTTTCTATGAATGATAAAATTCTATTTGTTTTGAATTTAGCTTTGTAACTATGATATCTACAATGTTCATTTGGTTTCATAGTGTTTTTTATTGAATATTTTTTTCTTAATTAAGTTTTGAAGTCAAACCAATTACAATATAGACATAGGTAGACCTTATACAAAATAACTTTTTTTGTATGTGTCAAAATTTAATTTTTTTTTTGCTGGATCAAGGACATCAATACCTAGCATGAACATATTTTTCAATTTTTTTTGATAATCTAATATATTTCCACATGTGTAGAATAGAGAGCTTGACTTTCGGTGAAAAACCTATGTTTAATTAAACAATATATATATATATAATAAAACCAAAATATATAAATTACCTAAAAAAAAAACCAAAATACATTAGGATTATATTTGATGGATAGCTCGTTCTAAGGACTACCATCATCCAGTTGGGTTTGTGAAGTTGATTCCATTTTCATCTTCAACCCAAGTTCGAAAAGGTAAAATTTTGCAGAAAATTGCTAGAGGAGGGGGAGAAGGGAAAAAAAGGGGGGTTTGCTTTGAGCGAACCCACCTAGACCCCTTCAAGCGAAGGGGGGTTTGGTCGGACCCCCTTTTCTTGCAATTTTCCTTTGCTTTCATTAAAAAAAGTGCCAAAAAGGGGATGACATCACAAATGGGTTTGCTCGAGGGGGAGGTTTGAGCAAACCTTTTTGTTCACGCTAACCCCTTCGAGCGAACCCCTAAAAACCCAAAAATTTTTTTTTTTGAAGCATTTTTGCAATTTTTCTTCATGAAGGGAATTGTAAACCAGTATTGTGGGATCACCCCTTGTAGAGGCCAAGGGTTCGTTTCTTTTCATTTTGTTTAATCCAGTTGTATATCATGTATTCTCTGACTGTGAAGATGAAGGTGTTGTCGATTGAGATGCTGAAGAATAAGAAGACACTAATGAGGGAAAATGTATGTTATTCTTTTGAAGAAGGTGTGTGAATTCATCAATCTTCTTATTATGACATCTATGCTCATCACGTCCTAGCCTTTTACAATATGCACATTTAAACTTCTTTTTTTTAGATGAATCCTCTTTAGAAGAGGAAGTGGAATAAGGAGTGTTATGCGAAGGTGAATCTTTACCTTGCTCATTGGATTTGAGGTCCTTATTCTGATTCTTACCTTTGCTACTTGAAGCCTTTGGATCCTTTGTAAGAAGAGCATGAGATTTGGAAGAATTCAATGAGCCCATGTGTGCCAACTTTGCTAAGGGCATCTATTGTAGCATAAAATGTAGAAACAAACACTAAATGATCAAGACCAAGATTAGCAAGAATAGAAAGAATCAATTTTTCATCCTCTTCTGTGACCCCACAATTAGATAACTGTAATCTAAGAGAATTGAGTTTAGAGAAGAAGTCTTGCATATTGTCAAAATCTAAAAGATTAAGACTCATAAGTTCATTCTCCAACTTAAATTTCCTCATTATCTTTGGCTTACCAAAAAGACCCTCTAAAGTAGTCCAAATTTGATTAGGATGTGTGTCAGATGCAACATGATATCTAAGATCTAGAAAAGTGGAAAAAATAAGAGTACCAAGTGCTTCATCCCTTCTATTAAATCATTTTCTTCTTTCTGTAGCTCTTGTGGTTTCTGGATCTTGGCCAAATGTGATTTTATGCAATGCCAATTTTAACAATAATGGACCTCCATTCATGATAGTTATATGGAGTTAGAGACACCACTGACAAATTTCCCATTCACAATGCAAGTAATTAACCCCTTTGTCACAAAGAAATTGACACTTTTTTTTGCAAATTTACAACAATGTATGCAAAAGTACCAAATCAACTTCAAACTAAAATTATGAAATTATAGAAACAAATATGCAAAAGTGCATACATAAAATTGAACTGCTCTTCAATACCTTCTTGATGTTATAAGAATCAAGAAAAACGAAGTCTGAAGCAAAAAGTTATGAGCTTGGAGGCCGAAAAAACAAGATCTAGCTTCAAGTTGTAAAAATTGATATGAAATAGAAAAATTATGAAAAATAACTTACACTATTAAAAATTTCTCAGAACTAACTTTCCAATGATATCTTGTTCATCAAAATCCGATTTCTGGATCAAAAGTTATGATTTTTTTTTTAATTTTAAATTTTGCTTGTAGTGATGACCCTTCTAGCAAAATAAAAAATTCCCAAAAATCAAATTCATAAAAAATGGACATATTTTATATGAAAATAGGGGTTTTTGGTCTATCTACATGCAATGGTAGCATCCATTTGGATGATAAGTGCTCCAATAAAAAAATGTTCACTAGATCTAAGCTTCAAACCCTAATTTGCAACTATATCATACAATGGCCAAAGTGAGTGAAATAAAAACTAGATCTGAATTTCTTAGACATTCTAAACTCAATAGTGAGCTTAGATTTGCACTACCATGCTCCAAAATGAACCCACAATACAAATCCAAAAATTAGAAAACCCCAAATTTGGTATTTCTATCTAGCTTTTTTGATTCTCTGGGTCATCATTTGAAGCAAGAGAAGAGCATACTCAACTTTTTAAAGATCCACCAAGATTTGCTCCATAGCAAAAAAATAAAGCATAATTATCTCCCAAATCTGAGAAGGGGCTTGTAGATCTCAAGCTCTGATACCATGTTAGAGTCACTCAAGGACTCAAGCCTCCAAGATCACCTACAAAACCAAAATAAACTTCTACAAAGGAGAAAAACAAGAGCATAAATTTGCAATAATCGATGCAATATTACAAGATTGAATATGAAAACGTACATGAGATGCCTTGCTTATAAAGGAAAGGTGAGACATAGGAAATTAGACAAGATCATGACAAGTGGACCTTAATCTTATAACATGAGACAACTAACTTATAACAACCTAGGACAAGATAAGATCTAGAAATGACAACTAAGATTTCTAGAAGGAATCTTATAATCCTAAGTGAACTTAATATGTGAATATGTCCCCTAATTCCCTAGTAAGTGAATTAACTAGGTACAAGACATTTATTCACACCAACAACCTCAATCATGCAATTGAATTTATTTCTAACTTGTCGAGCACCTCACCATTGGTCCCCATGTTTTCTAACAGATTCGTCGTTGAATTACGTTCTATGTATATATGTTTTATTGTGAAGCCATCTAATTTCTGCAAGTCAGCTAAACATATCTCCACCCAAGCTTGAAGCCTCCAATTTGGTGTGTGTTTCCTAATAATTGCATTGAAATAGATCATAGAATCCCTCTCGATGTCAACCTGATTGTGTCTTCTAAGAGTACATTCATAAATACCTCTTGCGAGCACCTCCATCTTAGCTTCACGTTGTTTGTGGTAAGCTCAATGCTTCCAAAAATTTCCCATACCATACTGGACCCTTCTCATTTCTCAAGATACAACCTATTCTTGCTCTACCTAGGTTTCCTTTCACTACCTAGATCAGCTAAACATATCTCCACCCAAGCTTGAAGCCTCCAATTTGGTGTGTGTTTCCTAATAGTTTCATTGACATAGATCATAGAATCCCTCTCGATGTCAACCTGATTGTGTCCTCTAAGAGTACATTCATAGATACCTCTTGTGAGCACCTCCATCTTAGCTTCACGTTGTTTGTGGTAACCCCAATGCTTCCAAAAATTGTCCATACCATACTGGACCCTTCTCATTTCTCAAGATACAACCTATGCTTGCTCTACCTAGGTTTCCTTTCACTACCTTGTAAAAATTAAGCTAAATAGTATTCCACTTGGTGGGGCAGCCCATTTTACTTGTTTCCTCTTACCTTTGCTTCCCATTCTTGTTTGGACCAAATTTAGAGTCTTGAGGGCCGACCAATCTTTGAGTAGCTCATTGTCCCAAATGGTGAAAACTTGATCTAGTTTCCTACTGACCTTATTTTTTAGAATTTCACAAATGCCCACCTCAATTTTTGAGATTACCTGATCCACCAAACACTTAATATCATTGAAGATTTGCTTATTTATCTCTTTCCAATTATGCCATGCCACCATGGATGGTGTTGTATACCATATGACACCCCACATAGCATAGCCATGAATTGCAGGTCATCCACAAATAAATTCTTCAAAGTCTTCATTCTTAGGTCTTGACCATTTCAATTTTTCCTAAATCCAATCCCAACATTTACTTGTGAATTGGCAATTGAGGAGGAGGTTGTTTTCGATCTCTTCACTTCCCTTGCACAAAACACAGGTCTCAAGGGGCCAAAAATACCAATGTTGTGCAAATGATCTCTCATTAGTATCGTCTTGAGAAGTGTCATCCATAGAAAAGCACCCACCTTCGGGAGTATAGATTTCCCCGAACATAGACCAACTTGCCAACCCACTCTCCTTTCTTGTAGTTGAGAGATTTGATATCCCAAATTTGTCATATATTATCCTAATTTGGCCCCACACCAAATGATTTCATCCTACCCAATCGAAGGTACAATTCTTCTCTTACTCAATTCTTCCCTCAGAATGTCTTTATGTTCCTCTGTCCTAGGTAAATTGCTCCAATCTATCCAATCATAAATTTTGGAAGAAATTTTTTCCACCAATCAAGGTAATTTGACACCTTCATCCCTACACATCTTTCCAAAACTTGTTGCAATGATTTTATTGCTTCAATGTCAACCATTGGAGTAGCACCTTCCCACAAGTTTTTTCAAAAGTCTATCGATCTCCCATCCTTAATTTTCCAAGTTAGATGCTCAATTATTATTGGTCTACACTCCCACATGAGCTTCCAAATTGCAGAGCCCCATTGCATATTAGTGATTGTTAGTATCCTATTTGGGCCTTTTGAATCTAGGTATTTCCTCCTCATAATCCTGCACCATGAAGTGTCAGGTTTGGTGTACATTTTCCAAATGAGCTTGGCTCCAAAGGCTTTATTGTGGTCGCTCAAATTCTTGATTCCTAAGCTCCTCCTTCCATTACTGGCTTGCACACTATATCCTAATGCAACAGTGGGATTCTCTTCTTCATTTTTGAAACTTCTCACATAAAATTCTCCATCATTCCATTCAACTTACTTTCCACTTTCTTCATCATTGACATGCATGGCATTACATAGATTGGAATTGTTGCCTACATAGACTTGATCATCAAAATTCTTCTTGCAAGGGACAACCACCTTCATTTCCAAGTTGCAAACTTCATCAAACATCTTTCCATAACATCCTTCCATAGTATCATTTTATTAGCCCCTTCAAAAATTGGCGCCCCCAAATACTTGGAAGGGAGCGTCTAAATTGTGAAACCCAATAATTGTGTTATTCTTCTTTGCATGCCTTTTTTGGTGAAGAAGAAGAAAATATTTGATTTTTCTTTATTAATCATCTACCCTGAGCATGCCACATAGGCATCTAGTGTTTTCTTCACCTCTTCCGCCTCTCTCAAATTTGTTTCACCAAACATGACTATGTCATCCACAAATTGGGCATGCATAAGAGGACATATATCTCTTGCCGCGACCACCCTGTTCAAACTCCCTTCCTCTTGTTTGGCTCTTATTAATGTCCCTAGGGCCTATACCATTATCACAAACATAAAGGGGGACAAAGGATCCCCCAAATGCTAGCCATTTGAAGGTTCAGAGAACCCACATAGGGACCCATTGACAGATATAGAGAACCAGGGTGTTGAGAAATAAAAAACATCCATTAGAGCCAATCTTTGCAAAAACTACATATGTGCATTATAGGAGTTTATAGTGAACTCCTCAAACACCCTAGAATCACCTACAAGATAAAATAACTTCCACAAGAGAGAAATCGTAGAAATATCATGCTATCATTAAGATGCAAGAATACCAAACTGAATATGGAAAAGTACATATATGAAGCCTTGCTTATATAGGCAAGTTTGAGATGTAGTATGTAATATGATGTTGACATGTGTCATAATATTATGACATGTGACAACTAACTAACTACCTAGGAAATGATGCTAGATAAGATAAGACTTCTAGAAAAGACAACTCATCCTTCTCGAAGGAATCTTATATCCTAAGAAAACAAGTGAACCTATCACCAAGTAAATGATGCGTAGGAATATAATTAAATTCCTAAGTAAAAGTTTATGTAAGTGTAATTAAATAATTAATTACACCAACAACCCCCATAAGTGCAACTTAGGAAGGAAATTATTATGCAAATGATGCAAAGATGTAATGATGGGTCCCAACTACAAGACCATGTTAGGTACCCATGTACAAATGCAATGCAAATAAATCTCTCATAAAAGAGAATTTAGGAGAAAACATAGTGGGACAAAACTCCTCTCCAAAGAGAGATGAAATACAATAATTTGATATCCATCACAAATCCAATCAATCTCCATCCACACAAAGGATGAAAAGAGAGACCATTCAACCCCCCCATAATGAGATAACCTATTGCAAGAGAAGCACTGGAAGTACACTATAGAGTAACACTAGAATCCTCAATTCAAAAAGCAAGGAAAGATACTTCTGTTTGCTAGAAACCATATCTAGAGTCACTCAAGGACTCAAGTCAGAATCATGAAAAGCAACAACAGACCCAACGCCAATGAACAGTGGAAAACTCACAAACTGGCACAACTCTAGAATCTATGAAGCAATAGTTGATTAACAAATGATCTGGAACTGAAATGAAGTGTAGAGAAAATGCAAACCTAATGCAAGCAAAAAAGGAAATAGTGCATGCACTGATAAATGTTCACATCTACCTCCATGATGAAAAATAACCTCAAATTTGTGTAGATGAAAAAATCTGGAAAAATGGCCTACACCATTGTGAAGTGCTCGAAACTAGCTTTCCATTGATATCTTCAACTAGGAGAAAAATGATGTGCGATGCTTTTTGTACAACATTTTTCTCTAGATTTGTGCAAGATATGCAAAATCTAAAAGATACCCATTCCCAATTAAGATTTTGACCCTGGCTACAAAACTCATAAATCATTTTTCCTACAAATGAGTGGAAGCTAGATTTCTGAAGCAAAAATGAAAACGGCTCCAATAAAAAATAGTTTTCTTCAAACCCTTGTAGACAAAATATGTCAAATGTTGACGAAACGAAAGTTGAACTTGACTTTCTCTAAGCCTTGGATTCAATGGCGAGGCTCTCAAGACCCCAACTTGCATCCAACAAAACTTTCATGCCAAGATTGATCCCTCAAATATGGGAAGAAGTCTGTAGCACTGAAGCTTTGATACCATGTAGGAGTTTATGGTGAACTCCTTAAACACCCTAGAATCACCTACAAGACAAAATAAATTCCATAAGAGAGAAATGGAAAAAATATTATGCTATCATTAAGATGCAAGAATACCAAATTGAATATGGCAAAGTATAATAGTGGTTTACAATTCTGAGAGGAATGAATTTTAGCTGAAATCACATATTTTTAGAAAATATAATGATTTAAGCCTTAAAAAGTTCTATTTTAAGGATTCCAATTGAAGAGGGTTTGATCAAATCACCTTAGATCAAACCCCCTTGGATAGAACCTCGCTAGTTTTAAACCATACCTATAAATGCGTCTCCTTTACACCTATCAAAATGCTGATAAAAAATCACTTTTGATTTAGCTTTTGGGGATCAAATGAATTCATTTAAAATTTATTTCAAATGATTATGGTATTCCCTAGAACAAGCTATCCAATGAATATAATTTTAATATGTTTTGGTTTTGTTATGTATTTGTTTTTTAAGTTTTATTAAACATAGGTTTTTCATCGAAAATGAATTTCTTTGTTCTTCACATGTGGAAAAATAGAATATTATAAAAAAAAATGAAAAATATGAGTGCACTAGAAATTGAAGTCCTTGATCCAACAAAAAATTAAATTAAATTTTGACATATACAAAAGTTACGTGTTATACTCACTGGGTCCGAATTGTAATTCATTTGACTTTGAAAGCAATTAAGGAAAAATATTCAATAAAAACTATCTAACCAAGTGGAAGCACTAGATATCAGAGTTACAAATCTAAATTTGAAAGAATTAGAATTTTATCCTTCATGGAAAAAAGTTGCTATACCTGTGTCATTTTAAAAATGTTGTTTTCTCAAAAAAATCAATTTTGTGGGAGATGATGGAAAAGAAGTGCAATTTGATTCCAAAAATTTTGAAAAAAATATTTTTAGAATCTGCAGACAAAATTTGATGATACTCTAGTTTGCACCATCTTCAAATTCCTCACGGTTTAGCCGCTATAGGTGCCTGAATGTGAAGATTTAGTTAAAAATAATAATTTCAGTGTCTAGTTTGGCCAAAAATTGTAAACCACTATTATGGGATATGAAGCCTTGCTTATACAAGTAAGGTTGAGATGTAGTATGTAATATGATGTTGACATGTGTCATAATTTTATGACATGTGACAACTAAATAACTACCTAGGAAATGATGCTAGATAAGATAAGACTTCTAGAAAAGACAACTCATCCTTCTAGAAGGAATCTTATATCCTAAGCAAACATGTGAACTTATCACAAGTCTAGTAAATGATACCTGGGAATATAATTAAATACCTAAGTAAACTTATGTAAGTGTAATTAAATAATTAATTACACCAACATGCATTACCTCCATCAAGAATCTCTAGCCCACCTGATTGTGCGCCTTGCTCACATCCAACTTTATCAACATACATTTTTGCCTTTAGCTTCTAATTGAGTGGAGTGCCTCATTGGCTAATATCGTGATGTCAGCTATCTCTCTCCCAAGTGTGAAACCATTTTGTTTTCTAAAATAATTGATCCCAAGATCTTCTTCAGCCTATTCCATAGAGCCTTTGCTATGATTTTGTAGATAGTATTGCATAAGGATATCAATTTGTAGTTCACAAATGATTCACACTTCTCCTTATTTGGCATCAATGTGATTACAATGTTGTTCATGTCCCGAAGAAATTTCTTCTTCCTTCTAAAATCTTTAGCTAGCTCCCATATCTCCTCCCCAAAAATATGCCAATTTTGGTAGAAGGTTGTTAGAAAACCATCTAGACCTGAAGCCTTGTCTGGATGCAACTAAAAATTTGACTGCTTAATTTCTTCGAATGTGAAAGGTTCCACCGACATTTCATTATCTTCATCACTCACCAAATGAGGTATCACATTGATGAATTTTGAACAATCCCTTCTATTTGCCCCTCCTCCGAGTATCAGTATTGATATAGAATGGTTTACCACAACTGATTCAATCTTCTCTTACTTTGAGACCTTCACCCCTGCTCGATTCTTTATCTCACATATTTTGTTCATGTGTCTTCTTGCCTTAATGGAGTTATGAAGAATCCTGTGTTATGATCTCCATCTGCCAGCCAGCTCTTTTGGCCTTCGCTTTCTAGAATAATTCCTCTTTTGCCACTTCTATTATTTTCTAAATATTAAAAAAATTCTAATAGAGATTTGATTTTACACAATTAAAATAAAAATTTAAATTAAATCTCAAACTATTTGATATTGCCACTTTTATTATTTTCTAAATATTAAAAATAAGATAAAAATTATAGTTAAAACTATTTAAAAATAAAATATTATTAATAAATTTTTTATTCATCTAATATTTTTATTTCAAGTCTTATTCTCAATATTAATTCTACAATTCTTTATGGTTAAGGTTAGGGTTACAACTATAGTGATGAATGGTGTTAGGACTATGGTTAGAGTTAGAGATATGTGTGAAATTAAGATAATGGTTTAAAATTTATTGTTAAAGTTAGGAATATATTAAATTATATATTAGATGTTACATATGTTACATATTACATATTATAATATTATAATATGATGTTAAAGTTAATATATTATATGTCAATTTCATATATTAGATTATTTTTAATTTATCAGATAATAAAATTTTAATTATATTTTAAGAAATAACAAGTAAGTAAATGTTAAAAGGAGGAAAAACTCTTTAAAGAATTAAATTTAACTTTTTTTTTAATTAAGATTTTTGTGAAAAAAAAATCTCCTTTATCATTTAAATATTTTAGTCAATAATATTGAAAAAAAAAAGTTTGAAGATTTGAAAAAATAAAAATATAAGTAATATATAAAAAAAATTGAATTTTGATTGAATGAAAGTAAAACATTTAATCCCTAATTAAATCTACCCCTAGAAACTAATAAAAATATAACTAAAAACTCCATTGTAAAGGGTTAAGTTTCAAATACCCATATAAATATAACAAAAGAAATCAAATGAAGGCGAATTGTTCATTTGAAATTCTGTTTATCACGTTTCCCATGCTGGGGGGCCGGGGGACTTCCGGGGTTGATGATGATGCTCCAACCAATGTAGTGGCGTGGCGTCCTTATCTCTGTAACGCACATCCTCATCACTTCAACGTTTTTCAGTTTGGAACTTTTTCATATTCATTTTTTCTATTCCTGTGAAGACGGTGATGTTTAAATTAGTTGGCAAATGATTAACAAGGTGATCGTTTATGTAATTATTGTTGAAGTGTCATTTAATTATTTAATTATTTTCTAGAAACCTCCAGAAAAGTTGTTAGATAATTATGTAATTAAATAAATTGATTCTCCTAGAGACTTCTAGAATCCAGTTAGTTAGGGTTTTTAGAGTCTATTTAATCTTAGCCATTGATTGAGATTAAATCATGGCCATTGGTTTTCCAATGAGAAAAGTATAAAAGGGGATCAATGGGCAATTGGAGAATACAACAACAAGTAGACTTGCAGTGATAGCAAGTAGATTTGCAGTGAGAGCAAATAGTCTTGCAGTGTTAGCAAGGGCGCAGTGATAGCGTTGGGGATAGCAGCTGTGGAATTTCAGCAGGAGAAATTGAGGGAAGAATTTTCGGAGAAGAATATTGCCGGAGCTCTGCCAGTAAGAGGCAAGCAGTTTTGTATTCCTTAATTTTGCTGAAGTTTAATATAATTCCTCATCTGCAGTAGTGGTTTTCCCTTCGGGGTTTTTCCACGGACAATTTGTCCAAAAATATTGTGTTCATTATTGTGAATGTTTTCTCTCTATTCTTGTGAGTGATACAGGAAGTTGCGCTTGTGTTATTCTTCGATATTACCAGAATTCACCTCTTCCGTGACAAATAATCTATGTATTAGGATAGGAGATTAATAATCGCGAACTCCCAATAGAATTTTCACATGGTATCGAGTCGATCCGAGGGCGATAAGGTCAACACGAAGGAAAGATCCTCGCCGCATCATATTATTTGTTTCTTTATCTTTTGAGATTGGCCCGCCAGGCTTAAGATCGACGCATTGATGGAGCTCACCTTGCGTCCGGAAATGTAATTTCTTTGTTGCCGGAAGAGAATGGGATCAAGGAATATGTGACCAGTGTTGTACCTGTACCTACAGATCCAGCACAGCTCTTAGCATATAAGAAGGAAGATGCCAAGGCGAGGAGGCTGATTCTTGATGGTGTCAAGGATCATATTGTTCCACATGTCGCAGAGTTAGATACAACGAAGAAGATGTGGGATGCCATTCTGAATCTGTACCAGAATGCTACCACTAACCGGAAGCTGATTCTCAGAGAAAAGTTGAGGACTACTCGGATGAACAAGGGAGAGGACGTGACAAGTTACCTCACCAGACTCAGACTTGTCAAGGATGAGTTGGCTGCTGTTGGAGATAATCTAGGTGATGACGAGCTAGTGCGGATAGCCCTAAATGGGTTTACTACGCAGTGGGATGTCTTTGTTCAAGTTATTAATGGACGAGACACCTTGCCAAGTTGGGATCGACTTTGGAGTGACTTCACTCAAGAGGAGCTTAGACTAAGTCTTGTCAGTAGGACCAGTAGCAAGAGTCAGCAAAGTGAGGCAGAACAAGAGAACGTTGCCCTTGCAGGAAAAGGGAAAGCAAAGAAGGGGTCTAGTAAAGGATCAAATCCACAAGGTGAGAAGAAGAAGAAGGACCTATCTAAAGTCAAGTGCTATGGCTGTCACGAGTTTGGCCACTATGTCAGCGATTGCCCGCAAAGGAAGAAAGACAAGAAGCAGACAGCAGCTTCAGCAAGTGCAGATGAGCTCTCTAGTAGAATGGAGGATGAGTTCGCTCTCATAGCTTGTATGGCTAGCTCAACCTCACAGGGTGTTTGGTATATAGATAGTGGGGCGTCATTTCATATAACAGGAGTTAGAGAGTACTTCTCCAGCTATAAGGAGGAGGACATCAGAATGCAGATTTCTATGGGGAACATGTCCAAGCTCAATCCAGTTGGGAAAGGGACTGTTCTATTTCAGAGGGAGAATGGTAAGCGAATTCCCATTCATGATGTGTTGCATGTGCCAGGCTTAGGTATGAATTTGATTTCCATATCTGTCCTTTAGGATAAAGGTTATAATGTACTCTTTAGAGGGGCAAGTGTGTTAATTAAGCACAAGGATTGGAAATCACCCATAGCTATTGGAGTTAGGAGCGGCCGGATTTATAGGTTGCAGTTTGATACTCATAAGGCACTGATGAGCAACAATAATTCTAGAGATCAAGGAGAGCTATGGCATAGGAGGATGGGGCATATACATCATGGAGCACTTAAATTGCTTCGTGAGACAG
>VDFB02233503.1:0-18976 GCA_007258455.2 Sequoia sempervirens | reverse complement strand
CTTGGAGACAGCGACATTGGTGGTGGGCTGGTGGGGGGATGTTCCCCCCCAAGTCCCCAAGTCTCTGAGACGTCCCCATCTAGGAAACGTGAGGTTTTTTTGGGGGGACGCATCCCCGTGGAACATTGGAAAAATAAAAAAATGCAAAAGTCCTGTCAAGGGGAGTGTGGGTTCTCCTTGGGTGTGTCCAAGTTTCCGGGTTCACCTTAGGTTTTCCCGTTGTAAACTGGTCCCCAATGGGAACCCTGCCAATACCCATAGAGGGGACCGAATCGACTCGAATCCCGGGTGCAAACCGAATTCGATCCGGCCCTATTGTATGACTCCTGAATAGAGCTAGAACCATAGAAGTAGGGATTATAAAGCTAAAATGAGACTAAGAGTCAGAAGTCAAAGTAAAGAAATAAGAACCCTAAACTCACGTTGACATTTAGGACAATTACATTCTAGACAATGAGCATAACTATTTTCCACTTCAATAACTCTTAAGTTTTTGTCTTGATAGCATGCTATCAAGCATGGAACTAGATCTGGGAACAAAATCTTATTCAACCTTGATGGTCTTGCCTTCTCATTTAATCCACTTTCGGTTCCCTAAGCGTTCAATCATATAGATCAAGTAGTAAATAATGCAAAATGTTTTGTAGCTCATGTTTTCAGGTTTACATAAACACAATTCTGGGATTTTCAATACAAATTTGAATTGAGTCATTTTTCTATCAGTTCTCAAGCATATTTGAAATGTTTATATACAGTATTTTTGTTTGCAACTTCTTTAGTGGCTCATATATTTTTTATATGTCTCATTTGTTTCAGGGATCATTGTTTAATGGCATAAGCTATAACTGCATGGGAACAACTGTTTGTGGTACCTCCAAGGTAAATGTTGAAAGCACATTCTAGTTATTTTCATTCTCAGGATTGCTAGTATGAATGGCATTGACAAAGAGGATGGATTATCTAGCTTGAATAAGCTTATATCTAGTCAAATTGGGCTGAAACTAATCATAGTATTCTATAGTTGAAAGAAATTATTTGCTATTGATTTGGTAAGTTTGTGATGAATAATGTGTTTATCTCCTTTGCAATGACAAATGAAATATTTTATTGCACCTTTTGAGGTCCTTGCATTTTCCTTTACATGTTCACACTATTAGCTTTGGGGAAGATGGTTGCCAAATCACTACTTCAAACTACATAATCACTTTTAAAAGTGCTTTCTTGCAAACTCACAGGTAGCCAACAGACGTGTCATATTTGAATGATACGTTGATTAGGAAAAGAGAATGTGATACAAGATCAGTCCATTATTCTTAAATGCAGAACCTTATCAGGTACACAATCATAAATTTAGGTTAAGAACAAACTAAGAGAAAAATAATAATGGTACAAATAGGAGATGAGAGACGTAATAATGTTTTAGATAGGGGAGTTGTTTGAATAGAAAGGTGAAGGGGCACAATTTCTCTCTTACTAGACCTAGCATATTGGTTTGGAGTAAGGAGTGAAAGGGATGATAAAAAGTTTGTTTAAGCATACTTCAATAACTTGTAGATATTGGTTCAAACAAGAGCAATATTTTGATGTGATGGAAGTGATGTAACCTGTAGTGACCTTGCCTTAATCTTTCCAGTGCCAAGGTTATGTTGTGGTCTTCCTTGTGTTAGAAAGTCTGCAACCCTTGTCAATGAGAAGTCAGTGATTTGATTAATTTCACTGCCTCTGGGATCTTCCCTCTTGGCGCCCACTAGGTGGATGCCAACTCCTTCAAATGTGGGTGCTGGAAGACCCCCTGCGCCTGCTCACACTTATGAATTTCAATGCCTGAAACCTGAAAAGTGAATGTAATGATGTAGGTTAGCTCAGCCCTGCAAATCCTAGTTGGATCTGACTAAACAAAGGTAGGGTTTTCAGTCAACCTCAAAAGTGCAATCGAGGGTTTTAGTCCTTCTTGCACAACTTAATGAAAATCTCACCAAAATTCTGCTAGATCCTCCAAAAGACTTCGCCGATCAACTTACACTAGTTGGGCGGAAGGGGTCTTCGAATCCAAAATTGGGCACCAACTTTTAAATTTGAAATTTCACTTTGTTTTATTTTATTTTATTAATGTTCTTATTATTATATTATTTATATTTTATTATTATATAATATATATTAGTATTTAAAAATTAAAAACACTATTAAAATAGGGCAGATTAAGGACGGAAATAAGGGGACATGACATGAAGACCTGGCAGTTACCTTGGAACCCTCTTCCAGTCCAATCTTTGCTAGGGACTAAAAGAAAACTATTCAACATCATGGTCTTCCTTCACTTGACCATCAGTCAGATGCTAAGGAAAAAGAAAATATTGATCATTAATTTCACCAGAACATTTTTAAGTTGTACTGTTATATATATATCAAGCCAAAAAAGAAAAAGCTTCTATCCAACATGAAAATTTAAAATATTGAATGGTTGCAGACAAACAACCCATTCAAAAGCAATAGAAGAACATGCTTCCAGGCGTGAGTGGTCAAACCAGAAAAGGTTCTCCTATTGTCTCCCACCCATGAATTTTAAAAGCACATTACATCATACTATCAAGTAACATCATAACAATTCAAACCAATAGGCCTGTAAATTACAGGAAACTATTGGGATTCCACAAACAAACTTGCAACAGTCCTACTAACTAGTACTGTTATACATCAATCATTTTTTCTGTTTCAAGTGTGACCTCAGCACCATTTTTGGTGAGGCATTCCTTTTGGTTTTAGGTTTTCTACCCTTTATTGTAGTCCATTCATAGTTTGAGGATTCATACAAGCCTTCTTACAAGTTATTATCATTAAAATTTCCCATTTCATAGGACAATTCTTTGTCATTTGTGAGAGGATCTTGCTCTAAAATATGTTGCACATTAGAACATTTTCTTGAATTGTTATACAATAATTCTAAAAGTTCTAAAATTTCCTTTTTGTTCGCTTCTGCCCTTTCCTTTAATTTTTCATCTGCTACATAAGGACTCAACAGTATTCTGCTCCAATGCTTCAGGTCTTTCCTTTTCCCTGCCTTACATTTAGTGTCACCTTGTGCAGATGCCAGCTCCATAACATTCCTCTCTTGTGAGGCTTGATTATTGTCCTCTTGTGCAGGTGCTGGCTCTATGACACTCTCCTGTTCTGAGGCTTGATCACTCTCTTCCTTTTTCTGATTCTTTCAGAGTTGTTGTTGTTTGTGACTAAAGTGCAACTAGTCGACTGGTGTTGGGGACAAGCATCCTTCTAGTTGGTTCCAGATTTCCTTACCAACTTTGAGTTCAAATTTATTTGGCAGGCCTTTGCTCATATTCATTTCCACAAGGATTCTTGCTAAAGCTGTGAGTGCCTAGGAGATTTTGGCATAGTTCCACGAGGACGCGCCCCCTCCCCCCCTCCCCCCGCGAAAAATGAGTCGTCTTGGAGATGGGGACGTTTCTGAGACGCGGAGACATCAAGGAAACGTCCCCCCGCCGTCTCCCCGTCCCTCCGCCGTCTGCTGAACGTTTCCTTCAAAAGGAGACTTTGTCGCGTCTCGCAATCTTCTGGGCGTCTCCAAGACTCCAAGTTTCCCACGTCCCTTATTAAAATAATATATATATTTTTTTTAAATTAAAAATTAAAGCTTTGCATAGTTAAATTTAAAGTTTAATATAAATATAATATATTATATTATTAAATTTTTAAGACTTCACTCAAGTCTAAAGTCAAGTGTAAATTAAATTTTTTTGTTTTATTTCAAATTTCTACTCGTGCGTGCCTGTGCGACTGCATTTGGAGATTTCCTGAGAGTCTAAGAAGTGCGAACTGAACCAAAGGAGATTGGCATGGAGCTTGGAGTTGGAGATGATTAGATCGTTAGAGGCCTTAGGCCATTAGCTATTTAGTATTTTGTTTTTGAAGTTTGAAGTTTGAACATTGTTGTATTGATAACTTGATACTTGATTGTAATTATGAATCATGACTATGAAATTCTGAAATTCAAATTATGAAACAGCTAGTTCTTGTTCCAATCACAATGTCTATTAAGTTACAAGTATATTTTCATTTTGATTTTCATTGTTTCAATGTTCACTAGTTCAATGAAATCATTGCAATGTGTTTAAACTCTAAAATTTACTTATTCCTTAGGCTTTTTCAGTTATACATCTTTTTATAGCTAATTTTTCAAGTACTATATGTATTTCAGCGCACCACTCCCCTGCCGCCGTCCCCCTACTGTCCCCTCGCTGCCCCCAAACTTAGGCCCCTTGCCCCCTTGCCCCCGAAACCCGTCCCCTACCCCTCGTCCCCGTCCCCGAAACTCCGTGGAACTATGGATTTTGGAGACATAGCAATATACTTTCCCATAGAATTTCCAAGCATTTTTAGAGTTGATGCATTCAAAAATGAAGAGGGAGATTCGATAGCCTTATCCATATTGGAGAGACTCAAAAACTTTCTAAGAAAGAATTGAAACTTGAAGAACATGGTTTCAGGAATAAAGAGGGTTCCCCCGAAAACCATGTCCTCTTTTCTAGCATCTTATTTTTGTCTATCATAGAGTTACAAACCACCACAAAGAAGCCTTTACGCTAGGGTAGATGACCCTAGGAAAGGTTGCCATGATTGTTCAGTCCATGGATTCAACTCTGGAAGAGAGAGCCACAGGGAACTAACCACCTTATCAACCCTGCTTTTGAGTAATGCTCTATCTCTTCTATTTCTTCCTTTCCCAGCTTCAGAAAAGACTTTCTTAGTATTTTGATATTACTAAACCCTGCCTTCTCCAAGATTTTGTGCTTAGGCTGATCTATTGATCTCTCCTTTCCCCTTGAATTTTATTCACTATCTCTGCATAAGATGGACCATTTGCTGGATTTTTGCTGAAGTTTTCTTTCGGAAACAAAACCTATTTGTATTTCCCTCCTCTCAAAGACCTATCTGGATTAATTGGCACAACATTTTTCCCAACTAGAAAATCCTCTTGTAAAACGTGAGTACCATCCTTTGCTGGCCGCATGGATAACATTCTTCTCACCATTGTCTTTTTCCTGTATGAGCTCCACCTTTGCCTCCTTTTGCAACCTAAACTTTCCTCCATGATTTCCATTTTTCTAATGATTTACATTTTATTATAGCACAAATAGATGTATTTCATTATGTTGAAATGAACTTTATGCTTGTTTTAAATGTTTTAAATCACTTGGAAAGTGCCTATTCTTGAACTTGTTGTAAAGACAAAAGAGCATGTCAAGGCAAGAAATTTAACCTTTGAGATTGTAGTCTTGAAAACCTATCAATCCTTTACAAGTTGGCTATGTTTTTTCGAACACGAGAGTGTGGACCTAAAGGACATCACTCTTGATAAGGCCTAGATGACCTCAAATGACACACTATCATTTGGTTATGACCTAAGGAATGCTTATAAGCCTTGGAAGAAAAAAATTACTGCCCCTCCCATCAAAATTTATCTGGATGAGGATCTCATGTGACTTGAAATGGAGGAGCTCCAAAGGGCCTATGCTTAGGTTGTGGATATGGATACAAGGATGATAAATAGGTACTCGTTTGCAATTGAGAGGTAATGATTTGCAATGTTCCTCTAAATTTTGGTGACGCTTTTTATTTTTATTTTTTATTTGTTTTGACAATGGCTAGAGGGTGGTTGGTATGGTCAGGCAAGAGGTGGGTGGAGATGGTGTGGGGATGATCATTAAAAATAATATATAAAAAATCGTAAAAGAAGTTGCAATTACGGGAATAATATGAGTTAAAGAAGCTGAAATTTATAAGAAATTTGATAGTATCACTGTTAGGATTAAGGTGTCTCAACATTTGAGTCCTAGCATTTAATTTATTATTTGGTGATTATTTAATTATTTCCTAAGTTTATTGCATACTAAATTTATTGTCACTTTGTGGGACATATCAATGAGGTGGCATCCTACATGGAAGGTGACGTGTGCAATTTGTAAGCTAAAACTGTGGAGTTAGGTGTCCCACTTTAGAGGTCCTAAATTTGTGGTTAACTTGGTGGCTTTTGTCATAATTTGCTATGTCATAACTATGACAGACTATGACAACTCGCTATGACAAGTTATGACAGTTGTAAGAGGCATGTGTGACCGTTTCCAATTCACACTATGATAGATAGGCTACATTTATGGGGGTACCCAAGTGTGCATTTGGCAGCTGCATTTGTATATCTGCATTTATATATGTGCCTTGCATGTTGAGTGGTGGCTAACTTTGATGAGACAAGTGTTTGAATTAGAAAAGGCCATAAATTATGTGTCCTAACTATGACAACATGCCTTATTGAACTCATGTGCACACCCTAAGCGCGAGTTTTGTTTTTGGCAACTTTTGGCACCCTCTCTTCATGTTGGAGTGTTATAAATACTTGATGCCTTAGTGCATTTGAGGTATGATAGGTTGAAGAATTGCTAAGAAGTCGTTATGTTGTCGGAATTGCTCCAAATTTTTGTAGTAGTGTGAGAATTCTTGAAGAGCATTGCTTTGATACTATATTGTAACCTCTGTTGAATAATATGGATTGAGCTGTGTGTTTGGAGTGTGGATTTTTTGCCGTAAGGGTTTTCCCACATATGTTTGGTGTTATGTGTTTTTTTCTATTTGTTTGACAATGCAAGCATGTTGTCAACCAATATCATATTACTATGCCTGTGCTTAATTTCCAAACTTCAAATGAAATGAATTGAGCTATTGCAATATACAAATTTGCATTATTTCTATCATCGCTAATATTTCGAAATACATATATATCATATCCAGTATTTCATTCAAAAAATGATATTCATTCTTTAACAGATGCAACATAAAACTCAGAAATCTGATTATAGAAAAAATTATATATTTCAGAGTCTTTGTACGACAAGGAATACTAGTTGTTTGCTGTCCTTAAATACAAAGGCTGCTCCTATTCCGCAATGACGATCCTATGGAATATTGTAATGTCCCCTTTTTCAACATGATCATGGTTGATGGTGGTTAGTCTATTACTCAGAATCTCGTAGGCTAACAGGTTGGTTAGAGGGTCAGTGGTTTTTTCTGGAGGAGTTGATCATTCTCGTTTTTAGAGCTCAGTGATTGGTTCACAACAAGCGTTGGCAGTTCAGGAGTTGACAGCTTCTGACGACACAAAATTCTATGGAGATTTGAGAAAGTTATGCTTATTTAAGTGATTTAAGTTATTAATTAACTTATTATTATTTTATAAAGTCAATTTGACTTTATCCTTTTATACTTAAATATTCATAAAAAGGGTGATTTAAAATTAAATCACGAATCATTTAAGTACCAAATACAAGTTCTTAATCATTGAAAAGGACTTTAATAATATTTTAAAAGATTTAAATGATGGAAAAGGGATGATTCTCTTGGAAATGCGCCTTTTGATATAAGGAATTTTTGGGCAATGAGAAACATCATTATTGCTTATTTCAACTATACCGCGGGTTTCTTCTTTATGCTTTTACTTGTGATCGTGGTTTTGAGCAATCTTCCATTGGAGAACGAATCTCTTCGTTGAGCACTTTGAGACTATGAGAGACCGGGCCGACTTCTGTGTAAGATTGTGAGAACTTCATATAGAAGTTCTACTGCGGCTTTATCGTAGTTTTAAGTTGAATTCCCTTTATTAGTTATCGAGGGTTTTTGAGATGGCGCCTTCATTTCACCCTCGCGCACACTTCTGCACTTCATGGTCAGTACTTTTGAGTGGGAATCGGCATTTTGCATTGAAGTGCGGCTCTTGTGCAAGGGATGCTTGAGGGAACGGAAGAGAAACACCTTCTAGTTTGAGGGTTTCTCTCTCACCTTTCTTGGCGCCCCATATACTTCATTTGCCTCAGCCGGGCCAGATTTCACTCTTCAGCTTCCTATTAATCGGATTTGCTGATTTCTCCATTTTGGCTTGCAAATTGACTTCATTTCTTAAATAAATAATCTCGAGAGCTTTGGGTATGTTTATGAGTTCTAAATCCATTGTTGAGCTTATTTATTATCTTCAGAATTTCACCGCTTTTAAATTAGCTTAGATTTACATTTTATAAACATTTATGCCGCGGCGCCCTTCTATTTCTCTCTAGAAACTTTTCTAAAAACGTGAAACATAAAAAAGATAAATAAAAAGATAGGGTTTGAGGTTTGATACGCCAGGCTCATCACGCTGGTATCGAGCGCCTTTTCATCCTCATAAGTATATTGGACATTTGAATCAGCTGGTTAATCATGTTTACATCAAGTACCCAGAAGCAATGGGACAAGAATATGGAGAAGCTTAAACAAAGTTTGAAAAGGTTGGATGAAAATCAGAAAAGGATGAATGAATTGTTTTCACACCCTGCAAACATAGACAAAGCAACACAGTATATGGCATGCATCTTCAGATCTACATCACAAAACAAAAGTGAGAAACATGAGGCCTTTACAGGTGAAGTATCTAGAAATCCTTACAATGAATTTTTAGCAGCTAGTGACCATCATACAACTGATCCTATGGAGAACAAAAAATAGACCTACATTGAGGAAGATGTTGGGCACGAAACACTTCATGATCACAACAAGGCTGGAGAAGAGCAAGTGATGTTTGAAGACAAACCAATTGTATTAGAGTAGCCACATGAAGATAATTTTTCTTGTGATGCTTCATCAACAGAAAAGTATGAAGATATGGCTTCTACAACTTCTTTTGAGACATCCTATGAGGTACATAGTAGTAGTACCTTAGATGCTAATGACAACACACATGATGTTGTTGATTATGAGGTGAGTGATGCACATTCAACTTCATCCTATAGTTCAGATTTGGATGGAGAACAGGAAGTGATTCAAGAGGGATTTTCCTCTCCACAGTACTATCAGGGGTCAGAGTTACACAGTTTTGATCAGTGTGGTGTTGTTGTTCAGTTTGTGAACAACCTTTTGTTTGAGGTGGACACTGCTATGACTTATGATAATCCGCTATTTGTGTTGGGGGCTGATCACATAGTGGACCCTAACCGTGAGATGTGCAGAGACAGTGATGTTTGGAGTCCTTCTAGTGTACCAGGATTTCAAACACAACTCGTGGAGGAGTTTACAAGTGTGTACACGATGTTGAGCGCATACAAATTCATCTTTGATCCGTGTGTACATGAGTTATACTAGGTGCACAGTCTTGATATGCACGTGTTGGACATGTTGGATGATAGCATATCTCGTGCAGAGGTTGGAAGTAAGTATTGCTTGTGGTTTGACTTGCTTTCTCATGAGTTCCTCTCTCCTGTGATAGATGGTGTTGAGATGGACAGGGTACAACATGATGATCCAGCTGATCAGATTTGGGAGTTACACGAGATAGTTGATGACAGTAGGAACATGTCACGACACTATCCTTGGGATCCTGGTGGAGTGGTTGATTCTTTGCTATTGAGATTGCTTGCGGACAAGCAATTTTTAGGAGGGTGGACTATAATGTCCCCTTTTTTGGCATGATCATGTTTGGTGGTGGTTAGCCTATTACTTGGACTCTCAGAGGCTAACAGGTTGGTTAGAGGGTCAATGGTGTTTTCTAGAGGAGTTGATCGTTCTCGTTTTCAAAGCCTAGTGATTGTTTCACAGCAGGCGTTAGCAGTTCAGGGGTTGACAGCTTCTGACGGCATGGGAATATTTGGAGTTTTGAGTGAGTTATGGATTTTTAAGTGATTTGAGTTAATTAATTAACTTAATGCCTTATTATAAAGTCAAATTGACTTTATACTTTTATATCACTTAAATATTATATAAAGGTGATTAATATTTTAATCATTTAAAATATAAAAGGGCGCCTAAGTATTTAAGTCAAAAAATATTGAAATGACTTAAATATATTTTAAAAGATTTTAAATATTAAAAAGGGTGTATCTTTCTTGAAAGTCGTGTCTTTTTGCATATAAGGCATTTTGGCAATGAGAAATTCACTCCTTGAATATTTCAACTTTGCCTTGGACATTTTTCCTGTGCTTTCACCTATGATCAGGGTTTTGAGCAATCTTCCATTGGAGAACAAAATCTCTTTAGTGTTGAGCACTTTTGAGACTGTGAGAGATCAGTTGAATTTGTGCAGTTTGTGAGAGCTTCATACAAAGGTTCTACTGAGCTTGATTTGTGTTTCCTATTGAATTCCTTTATCAATTTCAGAGGGTTTTGAGAGATGGCACCTTCATTTCACCTAGCAGACACTTTACTTCATGGTCGTACCTTTTGAGTGGGAATTTTGGGTTTTTCCATTGAAGTGTGTGGCTCTTGTGCAAGGGCATTTGGACTTTTCTTGGAGAAACGCCTTCCAGTTTGAGGGTTTCTCTTCACCTTTCTTGGCGTCTGGCATATACTTCTCATTTGCCTCAGTTTCTGGGCTGGATTTCACTTTCTGTAGCTTCCTACACTAGATTTTGCCAGATTTCTCCATCTTGGCTGGCAAACTGGACTTCATTTCTTAAATAAATAATCTGGGAGCTTTCGGGTATGATTATGAGTTTTGAATCCATTGTTGAGCTTATTTATTACCTTCTATAATTTCAATTCGCTTAAATTAGCTCAGATTTTCATTTTATAAGCATTTATGTTGTGCGCCCCTCCTATTTCTCTCTAGAAACTCTTCTCTAAAAAACGTAAAACACAAAAAAGATAAATAAAAGACAGGGGTTTGAGGTTTGAGCCAGTAGGGCTCATCACAAATATCACCTCTAGCGTCAATGTTGAAAGGCTAATAATCTGAACAGAAATATAATGCCGAGTTCTTAATGAATGCCATGGCTTGCATTAGACACCCCCAACTAACAAAGAGGCTGGCGACTACAACAAATGGCCGATAAACTCCTTTTTAACCCGCTGAGCCTCCGTATCAACACAAACCATCAATGATATGACATTACTAGTGAATATTGCGGCACCTTTTGTCAAAAGCGACTCATACAAGGAAGTTGCGAATTGCCAAACTCCCATGTAGGTAACCTGAGATTAAACACCTCTCCTTTTGTCTTATATGCCATGCAAGATATTTGGCACGGGTAGTCCAAGGATTAAGTTGTGACCTAATAGACTATTCCAAGTATCACATATATTTGATGCCTTTAGAATATCAATGCTCAACAACTAGCATTCACCCTATAATCGACCAACAGATATGAAAGAGGGATTTGTATTTGAATTTGACTGGATATATCGCTGACACTGCAAATTTGTCTCCAAAGGAGACTCACAAATTTGGAATTTAATCGGTAGTCCACAGGCTAGGGTGGATAGTTTCACCACCGAACCCTGCAATTCTCAAGCTCCTTGAGCTTCACAACTGACCGTGAAGGAAAACAAAATAATCTCCGATAATCAAATGAGCCTCCAAAATTGTATTGTGCATCTTCCCATGAATAGGCTCTTAACAATGTTTCCCTCCTTTAATAATTTAAATATTTGAACTTTAGAGGGAAAATATAATATTAAAGTGACTTTTTAATATTTGAATATTTTACTTAAGTCAATAAAATATTAATTAAATAATATTATTCATAATATTTAACTTTGGGACGAATAATATTAAATAATTAATAATCGATTCCCTTAATTAAAAATAGTGGAATTGTATAGGCTATCCAACCTCAAGAGTTGCTAGATGGAAGGGGACATTACAATCCTCCCTTCTAGGAATTGCTTGCCCACAAGCAATTGCAAATTAGGATGTTCAAGGATTTGTTCTCCTTTACACGTGGCATCTTCCCTTGGTAAATCTATCCATCTCACTAGATACTCCCTGATTGTCTTGTTCCTCAGTTTCCTTTCCCTTCTAGAATTTCGTTACGAACCAAAACCAATTTACCTTCCTCATCAAGGGGAGGAAGTTCTGCTGAAGCTGTCACCCATTGTCCTAGTGCCTTTTTGAGGCACGACACATGAAAAATGGGACATACAGTTGTTCTCTGATAGCTTGAGCTCATAAGCTACCTCACCCACTCTCCTAATGATTTTGTATGGGCCATAAAGCTTTGGTTTCAACTTCTCAACACCACTCTTTTTCAACGATGATTGTCTGTATGGTTGCAAGTGAAGGTAGACCAAGTCCCTAGCCTCAAAGGTACACTTTTCCCTATGTTTGTGAGCATAAATCTTCTGTTGGTTTTGAGCGTGCTACAGATTATCCTTAAGTGACTTAAGGATATCCTGGTTCTCTTGAATCCAATCCTTGGCCTTGGGTGCCCTACTATCACCAAATGCCATATCATAACTGTACAAAGCTCTAAAGGGTGACATCCCAATGGACATGCGATAGGTGGTATTATAGCAATACTCACCCAAATGTAACCATCTAACCTAATCCCTTTGCTGCCTTGCAACATAGTTGTGCAGATAACCCTCAATCCACTTGTTCACTATCTTTGTCTGACCGTTTGTTTGAGGGGGATAGCTAGTGCTCAGAGTCAACTCTGTGCTTGATAACCTGAATAACTCTTGCTAGAAAGCATTGAGGAAATGACTGTCCCTATCACTAACAATATTCTTTGGCAATCCATGTAACTTGAATACCTCTCTAAAGAATAAGTCTTCCACCTGGGGTGCCTTGTACTTTGTTGAAATAGCCATGAAGTGTGCAAATTTAGTCAACCAACTAACCACTATGAAGATATAGTCTCTACCTTGCACCTTTGGAAGACTGGTGATGAAATCCATCAATATACTGTCCGACTTCTCTGGAATGGGCAAGGGCTGCAATAGGCTAGTAGGGAAAGTATGCTTAGGCTTGTTCTACTGACAATCTGTCCACACTCTAACATGGCACAAAAACATCATCTTTGAGGCACTTCCAAGAGAATTTCTCTCTAATATGCCTATAGGTTTTGAAGAAACCTGGAGGTCCTACAAAGGAGTGCCATGAAAAGTTCTCAAAATTTGCTCCTTAAACTTAGATTCAAGGACCAAATATATCCTATCCTTGTAGTGATATCATCCACTTCCTTGTACCTATTATCCTGAATTTTGTTGTCCATCAACTCACAAGCAAACACATTCTTGGAGTACTCAACCAGGAGATGAGCTTTCCAATATGTTGAAATCTCAAACAAGGAACAAATGGCGGACTTCCTAGATAGAGCATCAACAACTATGTTCTTTCCCTTCACGTACTCTATGTCGAAGTCATACGCATGAATCTTTTTGACCCATTTCTGCTAGCGTTCATTTAAGTCCTTTTGCTCTAGGAAGTAATTCAAACTATTATGATTAGTCCTAACTACAAATCGCCCACCAACCAAATATTGCCTGAACTTTGACAACGCGCATGCATGATGTCGAGCATTTCCTTGTTGTAGATAGAGTACAATCTCTCAGCATCGTGAAGCTTCCTGCTTTCATAGGCAATGGGATGCCTATTCTGCATCAACATTGCTCCAATTCCCTCTCCTGAAGCATCACATTCCAGCACAAAGGGCTGGGAGAAATCCGACAATGCAAGAATTGGACAAGTACCGTGGCCTCCTTAAGTTTGTTAAATGTTTGCTAAGCCTCGTTGGTCCATCTAAAAGCACTCTTCCTAGTGAGATTTGCGAGAGGTGCCCCAAGCTGCAAAAACCCCTTGACAAACCTCATGTAATAATTGCATAGGCCAAAGAGCCCTTGCAGCTCCATGAGTGTCCTCGGTGGTGGCCAAGCTAAAATCGTTTGGATCTTTTCTTGATGCACCTGAACTCCTTGTTCACTGATGATGTGGCCTAAGTATAGTATCTCTACCACACCAAACTCACTTTTGGACTCCTTAGCATATAATGATTGTGCCTCTGTAATACCCAAGACTTCATCAAGATGCTTGAGGTGGTCCTCCCATGTATTGCCGTATATCATTATATCATCAAAGAATACAAGAAGGAACTTCCGCAACTGCTTGTTGAAAATGTGATTCATGCAAGACTAGAGTGTTGCAGGGGGCATTGGTCAAACCAAATGGCATGACCACGAACTCATAATGCCCATAGTGGCACCTGAAAGCCATCTTATGGATGTCCTGATCTCACACTCTGATCGGGTGGTATCCTGATTTGAGATCTATCTTCAAGAAGAAGACAACCCCATGCAACTCATCGATCTTGGGAATTGGCTAACTTGTTTTGATTGTCTTCTTGTTCAAAGCATGATAATCAATACATATCTTGAGAGTTCCGTTCTTTTTCTTTATCAACACCACAAAGGAGGTAAAAGGACTCGAACTAGGCTTGATATTTCCCATGTCCAATAATTCCTTGATGGCTTTCTCAATCTCATCCTTAAACTTCTTGGGATGCTGATAGGGAGTGGTGATGATTGGCTTGGCCCCCTCTAGATCAATGGTATGCTCAAATTCTCTACCAGGGGGCCTCCCTAGAGGAATATCACTGAAAACTACATTGCAACTGTGTAACCTCTTGTAAATCATCTTGATAGTGCTTAGGCTTGCTATCCATGGACTTGGAGGAAATTAGACATTGTGCTGCTTAAGCAACATTAGCATGTCTAAAAATGCTCTGCATTCTTTTGGTGAGAACTCTAGGAGCACCATTAGACATTCCTTTTGAAGACAACTTTCGTGTCGTCTACCTTAAACTTGAATTCCATGTTTTGGAAGTTTTGTGAATACTTCCCAAGTGAGTGTAGCTACTAGATGCCCAAAATAGCATTGGTGTCTCCTAAGCCCACCACATAGAAATCATCAGCAACTGTATAGTTACCTATTGTGATGCTCATTTGAGGAACCTTCTGCATAAGAAATTTAATATCCATTTGTCACCATGACATTAAACCCCTCATGCTCCACCGTCTATAGACCCTTCCTGGTAACCATTGTAGAATCTATAAAAGTTGTGGGTAGCCCCACTATCTATCAGAATTGTGACCCTCTTCCTCTGTAACACTTCACAAATTCTAGAAGAGTTGAATTTTGGTGTACCAGACATAGTTGCAAGAGTAGCCACCCTTCACTCCCTTAGGTGGCGTCTCATTGGCTCCTAACTACTCATCATCTGAATCACTTTGTTTGCTGCCTTGTTTATGATCACATTTCTCCTCTTCCTCACTATTAGAAACTATCTCTATATAATGCACCTTTCCCTTACCAAGACACCTGTGTCTTGGTTCCCAAGGCTCCCTATAGCTGAAGCACAATTTCTTTCTCCGCAACTCCTGTCGAGTCTCATCATCCAATCTGTTTTTCTTGGGCCACTCTTTTTGAAATGGTTTCTTGCTTTTGTCCTTTTGAGAAGTAGAACCCTTTGACTGAAATTTGTTCTTCAAATTGTCGGAATCCATGTTCCTAGCTTTCTTGATTGCCTCTTGTAGTGAGCTAGGATTAAATGCTTTGATCCAACCCCTTAGAGGGTCCATCAAGCCATCCATAAACAAGATCAACAATCTCCTCTCTGATATATCAGTAACCAACACAGAGTCTCTGGAAATCGGCAATGTACCTATCAACTGATCCCCACTATTTCAATTGAGCCAACTCCTTGAAATGGAGCTCAGGATCCTTGTTATCAAACCTCGATTAACCTTTCTATAAACTCAACATAGGATGTGATTTGATCATGGCGCATGGTGATCATACTATGATTGTGGTGGTGTGGACTCATCACTTCCAAGTGAGATTGTTGGTATGTGGCGACTGATCATGCTATATTGTATAGCCCATGGTATATCAGACATCCTGCCCCCTCGACCTTGCCGGGCCCAGGGCTGCAGCCCCTGGGGTGGGGGTTCGGGGCCGCAGCCCCTGAGAAAATAAATTTTTTCCTAATTTTTCGCGATGATCACCTAAAAAGGAAAAATCAATGAAAAGGAAAAACTGATTTCGTAGAACCCTTGTAACCGGAAGCTGCCGGTAAAAGGTTCGGGGATATTATTGTATGTGAAAAACACTTATTCAAGATTGTAATAGGGTTTTTCACCTGATAATAAAAGTATTGGATGGCTACGGTTTGGTGGATGTAGCCCATTGGGTGAACCACGCACCGGTTATGGATTTATTCTGAATGTTTTAGTTTCTCCGCTTTTATTATTAAACCTGGCATTTAATTGTTAGATCTGCTATCTCTAATCCCTAACAATGATGCCAACACTTGTGAGCAATTCCATCTAGATGTATGGCAGTGTATTTGATCGGTTCATCTTCTGGCATCCGATTCAACTGAAAGTATGTATCCACCTTCAAGCACGTGTTGAAGTCTTCCCAGAACCATCAAAGAAAGGAAATCTCATCTTACCAACCTTCCTTTTAAGGTCATTGTGGTGCTCTTTTTTTCCCTTGTCGGGCATATGCCTCATCCTAAGGTCCATATAGTCACAGAGGGAGATATCGTGCTGAAACCTAGACCTACATCAACCCAGTCCTATCTGAGTTGATCTTGCATCTCTATCAATGTGGGATCATTGCCTTCTTGAGGCTCTACTCTGGGTGGGAACTCAGGCATTAAAGGCCTTGAATTGGCTACTGCACTACGCTGATTTTGTGTTATGTTATTAACCAAATTATCCCCTTGGCCACGATTGCCTCCATTATTGCCATTTCGGTTTTACCATTATTGTTGTTATTGTTATAGAGCCATACACTGATTTGTTGTTATTGTTATAGAGCAAGGTCTGTGTCATTAAATCCATCAATTGAGCCATACGCTGATTTGTTGTTCTTTGTTCTTCCAACAATGTATTAAGAAGGTCTTCCCCTCTACAGTCTTCCCCTCTATCACCCATCTCTACTTCTCTATGTGCACCATCTAAAGATCTTTGATGATGTAGAGGAATCAATACCACTATCTAAAGATCTTTGATGTATTCCCAATATACCCGAAGCAGTTTCCCATTTCGGAACTTGAGTAGGCTGCCACTATTTCTTTACTTCTCTGTTATAATATCTTCTCTCTTTGTCACTCATGAAAGCCACAGGCTGGTAGGACAACCAGCTCTGGTACCACTATAAAGACCCACACCCTAGATAGGAAGTTTTCGCGATTTATTTCTATTTGTTTGACAATGCAAGCATGTTGTCAACCAATATCATATTATTGTGCCTGTGCTTAATTTCCAATTTTCAAATGAAATGAATTGGGCTATTGCAATATACGAATTTGCATTATTTCTATCATCACTAACATTTCAAAATACTTATATATCATATCCAGTATTTCATTCAAAAAATGATATTCATTCTTTAATAAATGCAACATAAAACTCATAAATCTGATTATAGAAATATTTATATATTTCAGAGTCTGCACGACAAGGAATACTAGTTGTTCACTATCCTTAAATACAAAGGTTGCTCCTATTCCATTCAATGCAGCCTGAAATATCACCCCTGGCTTCAATGTTGAAAGTCCAATAATATCCAAAGAAATATAATGATGAGTTCTTAATGAATGCCATGGCTTGCATTTGACACCCATGGCTAACAAAGAGGTTGGTGACTACAACAAATGGCCGATAAACTCCTTTTTAACCCGTTGAGCCTCCATGCCAACACAAACCATCAATGATATGGCATCACTAGTGAATATCGTGGCACCTTTTGTCAAAAGCAACTCATGCAAGGAAGTTGCGAACTGCCAAACTCCCACGCAAGTAAACTTGAGATTAAACACCTCTCCTTGTACCCTACATGCTACACAAGATATTTGGCATGGGCAGTCCAAGGATTAAGCTGCAACTTAATAGATTGTCCCAAGAATCACATATATTTGATGCCTGCAGATTATCAATGCTCAACAACCAGCATTCACCCTATAATCAACTAGTAGATATGAAAGAGGGATTTGTATTTGAATTTGACTGGATATATCACTGACACTGCAAATTTATTTGGAAAGGAGACTCACAAATTTGGAATTCAATTGGTAGTCCATAGGCTAGGGTGGATAGTTTCACCACCAAACCCTGCAATTCTCAAGCTCCCTGGGCTTCACAACCAACCATGAAGGAAAACAAAATAATCTTCGATAATCAAATGAGCCTCCAAAATTGTATTTTGTATCTTCTCGTGAATAGGCCCTCAATAATATTTCCCTCCAATAATTTAAATATTTGAACTTCAGAGGGCAAATATAATCTTAAAGTGACTTTTTAATATTTGAATATTTTACTTAATCACTTAATAAATATTAATTAAATAATATTATTCATAATATTTAAATTTGGGACGAATAATATTAAATAATTAATAATCGATTCTCTTAATTGAAATTAGCCCACGAGAATCATATAGGCTATCCAACCTCAGGAGCTAGTAGATGGAAGGGGACATTACATATGAATAATGATACAATATACAATGATTTACCCTTGAGAAAGGATTAGGAAACCCCAACTCTAAGTGAAGATTAAATTAGATCATGACATGTGTTCTAATCCTATGACTTGAGATAAGAAAACACATGACCTAAGTAAGCTTAAGTATATTAGTGTAAAAAGGGATCTAATTAATTAAATAGTAAATTATCTTTTACTCTAACACCCCTCCTTAAGTGTAAGTTAGGGAAAAACTAAATTGGTTCATAAAAAAAATGGATCTTGACAATTGGATTTGATGAGGTACCCATGTACAAATGAAAATATCTCACAATTGGAGGAGAAAATTTCATGGGAAAACACTCCTCTCCAAAAAAGAGATGTAAAAATGTGAAGGAGGACTCAAGTAGACCCCCAAGGACAACTTTCTTCACCCCAAGTATTGATCGAAACTGAAGATAATAAGGTGACGACACATGTTTAGTGAAGATATTTGCAACTTGCTCCTCAACAGCCAAGTAGTCGAAGAATAGATGACCATCATAGATGAGCTATCAAATGAAATGCATGCGTATCTCAATGTGCTTTGTCCTTTGATGCTCAATTTGGTTGCATGACATGTGAATGGCACTTTGGTTATCACACCAAAGAAGTGTAGGACTATTAGGCGGTAGACCAAACTCTGTCATATTCTGTC